>BMAT01010806.1:395072-407487 GCA_019649035.1 Elysia marginata
AAAGACACGTAGCTTGATATATTGAGTGTCTGTTTGCAAAATGTGCAATCATAATACTAAAAATCTCTGCAATTTTCACTTGGTACGAATCAAGGTAATTGCATTTTAAATTATAAGCCTAAGTGAATTAAAAAAGAAGTATTCTGTTGTTGATGACATATTGTTTTTTAGGTCTTGTGTTGGACACGACCTTTCAACCAGGAACGATAACTCTTGTTTTCCCGCTAATCTCATTCCCGATTCGTGTTTGGCAGCCTTGGAGGCTTTCTTTTCAACCAGAGCTCATGTTTTCTTTATTACAATGTTTCCACATGTATGTTTTATTTCGATAAATTTATTTTATTTTTTATATTGAGACGAAAAGGGAGAAAAAAACATAAGGAGTGACTGATATCTAATCTATTTTAATGAAACAAAGCACTATATATAATGAATTGTGGCTTACCATGAATGGCTGTGATAGTTCCTTTCATGAGGCTACATAGACTAAGTGGCTTGCTGTCATTCAACAATAAAGAGCCCCTACATATTGAGTCTAGGTACGATCAAAAATTGTTTCAAAATAAAATTTAAATGAAAACCGCCCCAAAAGGAAATAAAGACCGCCGATATACCCTGCAAATTTATAATCTGAAATTTAGGTTTAAAACTTAAGTCATAGTTTGGTTTGAATAAATGAATACAATACAGAAACAAAATGACCAAAGATCATTACTGATAAGGCCTTTTTCTATATTCTAGCTAAAAATAAAGCATACAAGTATAATAGCTTTAAAAAGAAAGTCCAAACTTGAATAGTGTGTATTACACTTGTTTTATTTGGAATTTTTTTACAAACACAAAATCAAGTTTCCAAACTATATTAACAGTGGTTATTTTTTATAATGTTGACAAAAAAACAACATATAAAGTGTTGCATTTAGAATAAAATACCATCTCTTTTGTTTCGAACTCTGGTTCGTTGAATCTAAAAAAAGAAACGTTAAAGAAAAAAAAACATGAAACACACGAAGGGCTTAGCGGCCAAACCTTAAAAGAGATACCTTCATTTTTATATTCGAATAAAGCATGCAAGCTTTTTTTGAAGCATTGGCTACAAATATCACCCTTTGGACATCAGGACACATCTTTTAGACATTTAATATTGTCTTCGCAATCAAATCAAATTGGACTTTAAAAATAGAAGTTACTTTTCGTTCCATTTATTTCGATTTTATAATGTTTCTGGTGCAATGTTTTAGGCGTCCAGGCAAGATGCATTTTAGTTGGTTTCTGAGATACTTATGCATTTGTTGGTTCAAGGACTGTCTGGATTATTATGAGAAAACAAGTTTTTAAAAACAAGAGCACTTAGCAGTGTCAACAATAATAAACAAATCGCCCGAATCGAACAAAAGTCAATTGCGAAAAATCTAATTATGAACGACTAATGAAAAATAATAGAGAAAAACAAAGAGGAGAAGAATATAGATAAATAGAGAGATAGATAGATAGAAAGAGAGCCAGAGATAGATAGATAGTTAGACAGAGAGTGAGACAGAGAGAGAGAGAAGGAGATGGTTGATATATTTGAGCATTAAAGAGAGAATGGGACCAATGAAAAGAGGAGTATTAGGAAATTTAACGACTGAAATATTCAAGACACTGTGAGAAAAAGAATGCGAATGAAGAATACGACCTACTACACCATATATTTAAATGGAAAGGGAAAGAGGAAAACTGTAAAGAGTAAAATAGGGAAGATTACTGAACTTAATGTCTTAGAGAAAAAAAAGAGAGAGAGAGATAGAGAGAGAAAGAGAAGGAGAGAGAGGCAGTAGAGAGAGTAAGATAGATAGGAAAAGAGCAAACAAGGGAGCAGATTGAGAATAAAGGGCAGAGAAAAAAAAACCGACAAAAAGAAAGATTAGAATAAGAGTTAATGAAAGAAGTCCATAAAGAAACAACAACTAGTGCGAACCATTAATAAAAGGTTGGAATTTGTTGAAGACTTTATTGAATTTTTGGTTTTACTCAACTTTTAGTCTTTGGGATAGGGGTACTGAAAAGCGCCCGCAAAATTGTTTATTCTCTCACGAAGAAACAAAAGATTATTAATTTATTATGAACATTAACTTAATGTCAAGAAGCAAACATTGAGGTTAGATATATCTTCATAATTATACTGAAGCATATTTGGAGATTAAATAAGAACGGTAGTAACCAAGTTGTTATTTACAATCAACAGCTACAGAAACTCAGAGCTGTTGTATAATACACAAAGTCAAGGAAAAAACTGTATTAAATCTTAGCTCCTCGTTGTGAGTCTTTCAACTTTTTTTGCTTGAACTTTACTCAAATCGAGTATTTATGCTGCCAAAGACAATTTGGACAGATAAGTGATATCAAATCTATACATCGAACTAGTAATCAGTTATCACTGGCAGGTTAACAACTATATCTGCAAAACATTTATGTTCCATCTCTTAACTTTTTTTTTGCCCGGGTGGTTTAAGTTATTCCAAAAAGGTTGGATAATAAGTATTTTTTCGATCGACTACAATGTCTCAGATAACCCCATTTTATTCAGTTGTAACGAGATTAAAAATAGTTATTTGTAATGGTGAAAATCACATGTCCCTGGTAATGGCACATGGAAAAGTTATGTTATCGTATCTTAGCTTTAAGTATTCCTTAATTACAAAAAAATATGATTGCCCCCTCCCCCTCATTCCTCGAGGAAAATTAAGCAAAGTTTTGAAGATTCATTCTGACGAAGAAAAACCGTTTAAAAGTCACAAAGTCATGGGGTTTTTAATTTTGAAAAAAATTACCTGGCGAATTTTTTTTTTATAATTGACCCCTAGGTACGTACTAATTGTGTATTGATGGTACTCGTGAGCTCCAGCTTTTATAGTTAATTTATGAGTACAGTCAAGAAACGGAAAGTTCACTTCCGATTTTTCTTCGAAAACGGATTGACTTAAAGTCGTTGGTTTTCCCTTTAAGTGGGTACGTACCCTTAGAGGGTTATTTAGTATACACATATTTTAAGCTTAAACATGATTACCTAACTCGATCCTGTGACACTTTTATCAAATGCAGACTATGAAAGACTTCATGATTCTTTTGACCGTAGAATAAAGTACACAGAAAAGTATCCCCTCTACCATCGATAAAATGTAATGAGGGGCTAAAAAACCCTTTGAATTCACTGAAGAAACCGACCGGAAGGAATTCGTAACTTTCACTTTATTTGCACGATTTTGTCGCAATGAACGAGATAAGTCCATCTTTAGGCCACCTTTTTAACAGGCATGTCAGAAACGTTAACAAACTTGTCCACGGTAGTTTTAACTATATATCTCATTTGCCGTAATGGGCTTGTCCATATAATGAATATAGTATAATAGGAATTGTGACATCTATTCATTGTGGAGTTTGTAATCGTAAGGAAACACCAAGAAACGCTCAATAGAAGAATGGGCGATAAATTTTTGTTGAGCTTAATCCTTAGTTTAACTTAAAGAAGGGCAGAAGTGTTGGGAATGATTATAGAGTACAAAATTATCGTTCTTGACCGCAAGCAATGGACTCAAAAAAAGAGGATGTTGCCAAGGCGAACGATAATTTGATTATTTCATTCCCAACAATGGCAGTGTATAACGCTACCATATTATACACAATTTTATGTTATGCCTAATTAATTTTTAAAAATTCTGTTGAATATGCAATTACTTAAAAGAACTGTGGCATGAGTGGAGACTGCGACAATTGTTAACTTTTTCATCTCTTTATTTGCGCTTTAAATTCCATACTACTTGAAGTACACAAAAACCATCGATGTTAAATTTGGTAGTTTACAATATTAGACAATAAGTAGCTAGTTTTTTTCAAAATAAAACATAGAAGGCACCAGGTCTTATTAATGTATATCTTCACGTATAAAGGGCATTGGTTTAACGCTAGCGTAATGAAGCTTTGATGAACATTAGCAAAGCATTCTTATTATGAAAGTCCCCCCCCCCAACCGTCTAAAACACAACCACAAGAACGTAACCACAACATGAACATAAACCATAATAAAATATATGGTCAATAAACTTTGTGGTCGGAAATAAGCACAAAATGGAGTTTAAAGTCCATGAAAAATCTATGGAAGTTACTATCACTATTACAAGATGGTCATCGTATCAAGCGAAACACCACCCTCCGAAAACATAATCCAAAACAAAGCTTAAGCACAAAAATTTAACTGCTCATATTATCTTAGTCTTCCCAGGGAATCAAAGGCTCGTTACAGTAGCTTATATATTGATTTTGAAAAGCTTCAACTCCGCGATAGAAAAAAACCTATCTGAAGAAAACAATGACGATTCTATCGAAAAAATTGCAAAGTTTAACTTTAAGGCATTTGCGGTGTAAATACCGCCTATGTTATGAACTTGTTGAGGGGTGTCAGATAAACTGCTAACTCATTCAGCTTACCCCTTCATTGTCGTAGTTTAGACAACGCAATGTTGATTAATATAGAGTCTAATTATATTCAATTTAACATAGACGTTTGTCCTCCGTTACCCCCAACAACACTTTGACCTGCGCCCGAGATCTGATGAGATACAAGATGATTTTGGGATGCGCTTGGCGAGCCCAGGCCTGTTGATAAACTCTGTGATGAGGAGCCCATTTGCCCACTATCCAGCAAGAACTGATTTGATATTTCACTGCCTGATACAAACTGCCCTGCTTTTACTTCCTCCTGAGAATATTGACCTGCCCCTCCCAAACCTTGAGAAAACTGACCTGTTCCTCCCGAACCTTGAGAAAATTGACCTGTCCCTCCCAAATTTTGAGAAAATTGACCTGTTCCTTCGACCGTCTGAGAAAATTGACCTGCATTTCCTAAACCTTGGGAAAATTGGTTTGATCCCTCCACTATTTGGGAAAACTGGCCATTTCCTTGAGACATTAACCCACTTCCAACTTCTGAGTTAAACTGTCCTAGGCTTTCTCCTCCCTTTGAAATTTGTTCACCACCACCCAAGGAAAACTGCCCGATACCATCTCCGCCTGCGGAAAATGTTGAAGCTCCGCTGCTTTTCTCAGTTACCAGGTTCTGATCCTGAGAAACCAGTCCTAGACCATTTCCTGTGACCGATAACTGTCCCTGTCCGATGTTTCCCTCACGTGTGATAAACTGCCCTGAAACAAATTGTCCTCCGGTGCCGCCGTTCCCTCCTGTAGAAAACTGTCCGAAACTAGTTCCCCCACTTGAAAGCATTTGCTCCTGGTCTGTTCCTGTTCCAGTGAGTTGTCCCCCCGTGCCAGTGTCGCCTGCTACGGAGAACTGTCCCAGGCTGACTCCATTTGCAGTGTCTCTGAAGTTGGCTTGCTGGCCCAAGCTAGAACCGGAAGAGGATGTGTACTGTCCAGCAGGCGGTGCGGCTCTTGTAGGGGCTGGTGGTGCATTTGATAGAGCTCCTCTTGCCTGGTACTGAGTCCTCGTGTCACCCTGAGAATATCGGAAACAAAATTAAAGTTAGTCACGTACTTGGTGCGAGTGTCAGGGATCAAGGGGTAGGGGCTTTTTGGCACACAACATACTGAAGAAGCTTGACATTGCTTTCCTCGTCGCGCTTACTTTCACCGAGTCTAAAAAGAGTTTGCCACCAATTAAGATGAGGGTTGCACAGGGGAGCAAATAAAAACTTGCCCGGATCTGGGGTCGAACCCACGACCTCTCGATAGAGATTAAATGCACTAAAAAGTCATATCGAGTGTAGGGGTCATTGTTTTTATACTATGCTGTACATTTATTGAGATTCTATTTCAAGGCAATTTCATGTTGAAAGTTGCCTCCCACACCAGCTACCAAACCTCTGTTTTATGCTCTTTGACTAGCTTCAATTTTTAAAAATTTTCCTCTATTCTTTTCTGCAATATCACGTCTCTAGGTCTTCCCTAATCCTCCCACCCTCTATTGCGCCATACATGCGTAGTTTCTCAAATGTATTGCGCCGTTTGACGTGACTTTTGTGTTTCATCTTTCATTTTTTTATCTGGTTAAGCTTTTTTTCCTTTTTCAATGTTGAGGTGTTTGTTATTTTATTGTTCCTTTTTTAACTGTCCATTGTACTCTAAGAATGTTCAGTAGCATGTTATTTCAAAAACCTGTATTCTCTGTTGGTATGTTTTTATGGAGTCCGCGTCTCGCAACCGCAAGAGGCAAACGGAAATATACATGATATTGAAATCAGAAGGCAGTATTTATTAAGTAATTAGATTGGGAGCCAAAGGGTTAAAGGTAAATGGTTTAAATGAGTAATGCAAGTCAGAAGTACAATTTTACAAGCGGTACGATTGTGCACATTTAAACAGGTTTCGCACTTTTTCGTTTCTAAAAAATAGATCTGCAGCAAATCTTATTGTAATGGAAGGAGAGGTGAACTTTCAGACAGAAAAGGCTTTTTTTTGTGAGGGCTTAAAAATTGGGAAAATTGGCCTATCTATTTTAAATCACATTACAGAGTTTAAGCAGCAACGCGTGAGTATGACGCGAACGTCTGTGGGTCTATTTTTAGAAACTTGTTTCATTATTTTTATAGTTTCCTCAATATGCTTTCCCGATTTTCACATACGCGTAGTGCGACACGGTGCGTGTGCTAAAGGTCTCTATTAATGTGATGTAAGAGGGCATTTAGAATGGTCTATGATCTCTGCAAATAATTTTGCTTATTTATTCCATGTGAAAATCGTAGTGCCTATCCAAGTTTTTTTCTCCATTTTAAATCTATTTTTGGTTTCACTTGAACTACAAAATGCGTTTATGACATGACGCGTTCGCTGGTGCTGATTAAATTTTTTTATACGATGAAAGATTATAGTACGAAACGCAAATCCGAAGAATGGTAGATTTTTCAGGCTTTGCGCGTCATCGCTAATGTAAAATTTTCAGCTCATGCAGTTGGGAAAACAAAAGACTTCTTAATTTGATAAAAATGTTCACTAATGTTCGTGTTCAAGATTTCGAATGAAGGCTCTAGGCTTGCTGACAATGATAAACTTAAATGTAGATCTAGACCTAGGTTTTTTAAAATCTAGATATAGGTCTAGGATTAATAGGGTCATTTGTGCTCGAAAATCCTGCTCAATCTGTCAAAGTTTACGCATCAACATGTCCAGCTCCTTGAGTAGCCAAAAACGTTATCTACAAAGAGATCCTCCAACAGTAATTAAAGGTAGAACTATTAGCCGTGTGAACTACTTGACCTCTTACTTACAACGACAGTATACACGCTTTAAATAAAATCCGAAATTGCAACGAATGTGATCAAAGCTCTTTGATCGTTATGAGTTTTTACCATCGCTTTTAGTTATAAATAAAATAACTCTTTTGATGGTTTTGTTATTTTCATTTTAAAATCCTGTGACTTTATTGATGTTCATCGCGACGAAATGTTTAAACCAATGTTATAAAAAATCGAGACATCTGAATTACTGATTATGTTTTGTGGATTTTTTTAAATTTCGCGTCTTCTTTTCGCTTGGGATATATCAGTTCTATTCTTCATACTAGCTGAAGAGCCCGTTCTACGAACCGGTCAGTGGACCGTGCCATTAACAGTCGCATTAGTATCATATGATATAGAAAAACAAAAATCCGATATTCAACTAAACGTTTTGTTTTGAGAGCAAGAAGTAAATTGAAGTGCAAAGTTTTTTTTTACTGATTGAGAATTTGAGACTTCTCAAAGTTAAAAAATTAAATTAAGTGAAAAGCTTCCCCTTCATCTAGCATGCTTGGTCAGTGGAAGGTCTTTTGCCTGTTTGGACAGATTTGTTTTTCTTTCTCTGTAAATACACTTCATTGTAGCTATTCTTCAGTATGGACACTATATTTGGTGCCCTCTGTTTAAGACACAATCTGTATGTATTGAAAATGTTCAGAGAAGAGCACTCTAACGTACTACACAAATTTCGAAAATGTCGTATGAAGATAGCTTGAAAAATCTTCAATTGCCGAATCTCAAGAATAGAAATATGCGAGGTGATCTAATTCAGCTGTACAAAACTATTAACTAACTTTGTGTTTGAAAGCCATCAGTTTTTTGTATTCTAACGTTACATTTACTGAAAGAGATCACTTCAAATTTTTAAGAGTAGGTGAAAAAACTAACATCACACATCCTTTGTTTATCAAGAGAGCTTAAAAATTGAAAAACCTGCAATATGAGACTAAGAATGCGTCATCTTCAAATTAAAAAAAAAACAAAACATGTGAATTGATATATCTTAAATATGATTTAGATTATTTTTTGTCTCTATGATATTTTCTGAGCGTTTGAAGGATAATCCTTCCGACCTTTGTAGTGATATGACATGATTTATGCCGTTTATTAAGCTTTATTAAGAATATTATTTGCCTTACCAACTTCTAATCATCAATAGCTTTTCACTTTAGGTTGAAGTATAAAATAAAGGACTATATTTACTGAAGAAATATAAATTATTTTGATTAAAAAAACGCTGTTTTGTTTTATATCTGTTACACGAGTCGTAAGTATTATTATTATTATTATTATTATTATTATTATTATTATTATTATAATAATAATTATCATCTTTACTATCATTATAATTATCATTATTATTAGTAGTAGTAGTAGCAGCATTATAAGTTAGTATTACTAGTGGTAGTAGTAAAAGGCAGTAAAAGTAGCAGTAGTAGTGGAACAGCAGATGCAACAGTAGTAGTTGTTGCCATGGTAGTAGTAGTAATAGTAGTATGAGTAGTAGAAGTAGTAGTAGTAGTCATAGTAGTACTGTTTAGTAGTAGTAGTGGTATTAATAGTAAAAGTATTAGTAGAAGTTGTAGTAGTAGTAATAATAGTGGTAGTTGCTAATAATAGTTGTGGTAGTACTTAGTAGTTGTAGAGGTGGTAGCTAAAAGTAGTAATAGCGATGGTAGTAGTAGTAGTATTAGTAGTAGTAGTAGTAGTAGTAGTAGTAGTAGTAGTAGTAGTAGTAGTAGTAGTAATAGTAGTAGGAGTAGTAGTAGGAGTAGGAGTGGGAGTAGCAGTAGTAGCACTAGTAGTAGTAGCAGCAGTAAAAATATTAACAATAAAAACTTCACCGCTATTTTTGTTATGATTAAACATATTATGGCATTGATATCGATTTTAAGTCATTTGATGTATATAGGCAAAAACAATGTCTGCGCAAAAGCTATTAGGCTTTTATTTTAGCAGGCTTAGGTCAATAATAAGTTTGGCTTTATCAAATGGACTTCCTTGTTTCGCTAATACTAGATCTGAACAGCTTACCTGATGCCCAATGTTTATGGCCTGGTTGTCGTTTGTTGACAGGTATTGACCGTTACCGGATATTGTCGCTTGGGTGGGCAGGGCTGCGGATAGGCTGTCTGTAGGGCCAACAGGCCGTAAACAAACAAAAGCAAACGATTAATTTTAATAGTGTCAACCCTAAATGGGCATAATTTATAGAGGAGGAAAAAAGGGGTTTGAGGTTTTTGCCACAAATGCCATTTTTACATTTTTGGATTTTTTCTAATCCAAGCAATTTTTTTCTATTCCGAAAGAAAGTTATTAAAACCAAGTCCACAGCTGTAAAATAATAGGATATAATTTTAAAAAGTGACACATTTTTACAGGTTTTGAAATAGACATTAAAAAAATGTCTCTCTTTGCTTTGAAACTCTTCAAACTTTGTTGCTTTTACCTTTAAGTTCAATGTGGTAGCCTAGATTGAGAGTTACATGGGTTATAGGAAATTAGCAGTAAACTGGAGTGAAATATAAGCGCTAAATTAAAGAAAATGATTTGATCGTTTGTAAGAATGATATGAGCTGATAAATAGACGGTTAAGGGAAGTAAGAGCGACGCGATGAAGCTTAAAAGTAAAACAGATTAGTTCCCTTGACACATAGAGAGTTTTTTTTTTAGGTGGGGGAGGGGGGGGGGGGTTAGTGCTTGGCATTCGTACATTTGCACAGGTGCTTGTGGGTGAATATGATATAAAATCTTAAAATGGTGTACCTGGTTCAGTGTAAAACGAAAAGGCAATGTGTTTTTTTAATAATTGTTTTGTTACCTATAACAACTGTCATTTTCTAAAGCAGCAAACTGATTTATCTAACAATGCACCGAGATTTTCTATCCGTTTTATTCAATGTAATAGAGCCTAGCAAATACTTTTTGTAAGCGCGGCTACGTTAAAAATATAAAGGTAGTAAAGTCCATTAATAATTATAATTATTTTCCTTGTAAGATTATTCTAATCCACTTACTCGAGTAGGTCTTTTATTCCACTATGAATTGTCTGTATCTTTAATTTATTTGTGCATTGATTATACCTTTCGTCGTGACATAAATTTTGATGCGTTTGCCGAGCGAACAACGATAAATATTGTAAGAAGAACATACAAATTTTGAGATCGGCTTTGGCTGCAAGAGATCTAAAATGAACCGAGGTGATTTAGACATTCCATTAACACTTGAGGCCTATTTTAAGGAGTTGATACTAGGCCAGAGATAGATAAATAGTTATTTGCTTTTAATCATAGGTCGATAGTTACAACTACGTATAACCTTATTCATCATGATTTGTCCCGTAATTCAAAACTGCAACATTCATATTGAAGGAATAACTTTGTATTCTCAGTTCCCTGACTGCATGCTTGGTACAGGGTTTTTTTCTGCTACTCTAACAAGTCACTTTACCAAACGTACCCTATCAATACTGCTAGTTGAGCACTAACAAGCCATAAGGGGCGGTTGGTCGTGGTTTTAGCCCCAGCAATTCATCTAGATCTATTTTCCTTGTCATATCTAGAACAACACTTCTGCTCCCTTAGCCTACAGCTGAGATGAAGCAATCAAGTTGTATAAGAGAGGCTTTGCGCCTGTTCAGGCCTGGGCAAACTTCATGTTTCTGGTCCCTGGTGAAGTAACCGCCTGTCTCCGCGCTAATCCCAGACATGTGGGCCTGGCCTGGACTTGTGACTTGCGCCTGTCACTTATCTCCTTCCTGACTCTCCTCAACCTGGTAAGGCTGACCGTCCCTGCATCATTTGTCGTCATCCTGGCTCTGCTAAACTGACGTCAAGGTCTAGCTCCAGGCCAGTTCTCTATGAACTGCACCAGCTTGAGGGGTTTTCAGAAATGATTGTCATGCAACCAGTTCATATGTTAAACCTCAAGAAAACAAACTATTAGAACATTGAAAATGTTTTTCTTACACATGTACATTCTTTTGAGTTCACCTGTGGGTCATTTTTTCATTTTTAGTTTTAACATTTGGATTTTTGCCGAAATATAGTTTAACCTTTATCATCAGCATAAAAATGCTCAATATCGAACAAAATAAAGATAAAAAGATGACACTTCATAGAATTTCAATAACTTTGATAAAAATGGCTGGCTTGTTAAGAAGAATTATATTGTAAGATTTTGATATTTTACAAAATCAATGCGTTAGTTGTTCTGACAAAACAAAACTTAAAATCGTTAAGTTATCATGACTTAATGGCAAGAAATTACAAATCTGATTCTTTGAAATTTAAAAGCCTATGCAAAAAGAAAGGAAAATCAACTAGTAAAAGTGGGATTTGTTTATATTAAAATTGCTCTCATTCGACTTACTTACACTGGCCGCCAACGAGATGGTCCAAGAAGATTATTTGTCAGTCAGTGCGTTAGTGCGTTAAACGTCTTCTAAGTTGAGTTTACAGTTTTGCCATGCAAACACAAAAGCAGTTTAAAAATATTGAAGAAAATCCTGAGTTATGACATGTTCTGATTTCCTTTTTTTAATAAGTAATGACAGGTTGTCTAAGTGTTTATGCAGCTATGGTTGTTTGGTGTGGGGCAAAATATTATGAGGAAAAGATAAAAGTTTACCAATAAATTGTGAAATAAATCAAAATAGCGTTTTTCTGTTGCGCCCAATCAATTAAAATGGTCTTAGCTCTTTACACGGGTAGCCCAATATTCCATTACCAACCAGAGTACCTTCTAAACTCACCGCGGAGCAGCAACCAATACACATGAAGTATACAGACAAGATCTTTCCCTGCCCTTGGTCATGAAGGCTACTCATTTAACCTCTGAAAGCGGCGACGAAATGTGTGTAAATAGAAAATATTTTCTCAAGGACTGAACGCCAACCTGCCGTACCATAAACTCAACCCGCGGACCTTTCGGTGCGAAAACCGAGTATCTACCAGAAGACCACGACGCGAGTAAGAACTGAATGAGAAGACTTATCCAGGCAAAAGGGTAACGGACGAACCCAAACAATAAGAAAGAATCAAGCGCAGGGAAACATCCGCGAGACTTAGGAAACAGGATAGAACAGTACTCACAGAGATAGATAGATAGAGATAGAAAGAGAGAGAGAGAGAGAGAGAGAGAGAGAG
>BMAT01010806.1:410017-434276 GCA_019649035.1 Elysia marginata
GAGAGAGAGAGAGAGAGGGAGAGAGAGAGAGAGAGAGTACAGAGACATAAAAAGTAGGTGAGTGGCAAGAGATGGTGATATTTTGCAAAAATAGATCACAGTAGCAGAGATATTAGATAGGCAAACAAAAAGAAAAAGGTCACGAGGTGAACCTGCGCGAGGGTGATTGGATATGATTAAAGGCAGATGCAACAGTAACTCCAAAAAATGTTGTTACAGCGTTAAGAGGGCAGATGTTATGTCCTTCAGCTTTAAGTTACCTAAATGCATGTAATCTGTACTTATCAGTATGAACTCGTAGCGCTGTTTGTGTGGAGAACATTGATTGGTCTGACAACTGCACAGTTTAGGTATTATAGATAGGTGAACGAAGACAAGACAGTGGAAAGAGGAAGAGAGCAAGGCAGAGGAACATTAACAAGGTGTGCATACAGACAGAGAGAAAATGTAAGAAAAGAAGAGTTAGGGGCCAAAGCGAACTAACTACAAAGGAAGAATAGAAAAAAGGTTTACTCTTGGGGAAAAAAGAGTTAATACGATCATTTTAAACAGAATTCGATAGCGAGGGATCAAAACTAACAAAAAATGGGGAAGAAGAGAGGCATGTGGGAGTCATGACCCTCGAGTAAAATATGGCCCCACCCTATGAGATGGCCAGATTTATAGCCGAAAAATATGGGTGCTATAAAAATTTAGAGGAGGGGGCAGTGTGTTCTTCTCTGATAGTTATAATGATAATAATAGTAGTAATGATACTACTACTACTACTACAATTACTACTACTACTATTACTACTACTACTACTACTACTACTACTACTACTACTACTACTACTACTACTACTACTACTACTACTACTAGTAGTAATATTAATAATAATATTAACGATGAAAAGATCATCATTGAGCTCGGCCAAAAGTAAAGAACAATACCTCAGTCTTTCTAGACATCACGGACATGTTAAATTGGGCCCAAAGTTGTAAAATTTCTTGAAAACTTGAATGGGCGTAATATTGCTTTTCATCAAAACAGTGCAGTTTTTAATTAAACGCCCAAAATAAAAAAAAACCTTTTTAGAGTGAATGAAATAGAGCGTTTCGGTACTTTCGGTGTGATTTCAACATAAAAAATCAAGAAGTTCACAAAACGGTTTTTCAACACGCGAGGTACAAACTTTCGTTCAGTAAGTTTGTTTTTACTGAAATTAAATGTGCGAATTGGAGGCTTATGGAAATGACTTTGACAAACTTGTTTTTTTTAGATTGCAAATAAAACTTTAGACTCAATGAGAGTGACTGGTGGAAATAATACTGTATTTTTTTAAATACCGAAATTCTAAATTTAACTTTAACGACACTTGGTAGCTGATTCTAGATTGATTACTTTTAATAACATTTAGAGCATCAGAAGTTATAGAGAAGATAGATAGATAAGCAATAATAAGGTATACGGTAGGTCTCGCGATAGATTAACATTACTAAGATCTTGCGTCCAGGGTTGAATGCGTCAGGTGGTGCAATTATCACTTTCAAAGACGTTAAACAAGTTATTATTATGAGTTTCTATACGTCAAACGTTTTATAAAATTATTATTACTTTGTGGAAAGTTATTTCGTGTTATTTTGATGAAAAAAAGGATAGAGAGATAAGTATTGCGGGTTTTATGGTAAAATAACAGAATTTGTATAGTGGTCAGCCTTAGCAACGTAAAAACTGTTATATTTACTTAAATTTGTATCTTGCCATGACTTCAGATGGTTGCCTTCATCAGATGGCTGTTTGGGCTACGTTCACCGACAGGAACTTTCTTTTGTGAATACAATGCGAAAACAATTCCTACTGCACGTTGAAGGAGCTTTTTTTTTCTCGGGATAGCAAGTTTTTCTTCGAGGAACAACGAACAAGTCTGTTTCATTGGCGTATTAGAGATATTTAAACCAGCACGACAGTATACACCAAGGGAAAGGCCTTCCTCATGACCTACGAGTAAAATCTTTTCCCACCCCGTGAGAATATCAGGCGTTTACGGCCGTAAAAACTTGGGGATGACATTTGAGGTGAAACAAAAGTAGCGTCTCGTTTATGGAAGACAAGACTAATAAATACTACAGTGTTTTTTTCAAATCTTTACCTAGATTTCAGGGTTTAATTATGTTTCTACTTATACAAAAAATTAACAGCTAAAACAAAACCAAAAATAAGAGAGCTACATAAAATGTGTGGCTGTTGCATGAATGTATGGTATTGAAGCGGCAGCGGGTAAGCCCATTTTTTTCATGTAGTATTGTCTTTCAAATATTTTCCAAATAGACCTAAAAAAAAAGTCCTGCTACTCTTGTTGATTTCAATTATAGGGGTCAGTGAAGATGGGATGCAGCTCTTTGATACCTAGAGTGAAATTATCTTGTTTAGGGAACCTCGAGAATTTTACTAAAAAGTTCTAAAAAGACGCACTTATTTAATAAGAAAAGGGTGAAAGGGTAATTAATCATTGACAGTAAATTTTACTCACCAGTGCATTGAATGCCCCATGGCCTTATAATTGAGTTTGTTTACTTTTTAGGTTTTTTGTGTATACTTTTAATTTAAATATGCACCTTTTCATTTTTTATGGGAAATATTATTGGATCTTAACCCCCTGCTGTTGCTGCAGGTGGCAGTGACTGCTGCTTAATAAAGTGTAGTCAGAGAGGGTTCAACTAACGTAGTTTGAACTTCTCTCAAGATCTATTTGATTAGATGTTTAACTGGCTTCGAGATTCATCTTGATCTAGATCAGGTTATAACTTCAATATAAATCACTATGTACTTATCCCCTTAAAGCATCTAATTTTAGAAAGTTTAACTTTGTCAAAATATTACTTTTAAGCAAAAGATTCTTGGAGGGCAGATTGAAAAACTTTGCAAAGAAGAGTAACGGTTATTTGCGATAAGTCTTTCTTTATATTTCCGTTGCATTTGGAAATAATACAACCTTGCTTTTCTTCACTCTCTTATGTTGGCCAATCTTTCCCATTGAAAATAAAGTATGAACTGAAAGCATTTTTTAGTTTACATAATCTTAATTTAGTTGGTCGCCGTTTTCATTTGAAGAGAACTACTGACATAATATCAAAGCCTCTCGTTAAACAACTGCTTCCATTTCCTAGCTTATCTTATCTCTATCTTAGGACTTCAAATTTTGTTTGGCGAAAGGCTTTTCAGTGTACACCGTTTTGGTACCGTTTTCAAAAGGATGTCCGTAAAAAACTGCTGTACAACAGTAAGCCCTTATCTTTGAATTTTTGTAGAACTAATCATTGAAAATCTGATTTGCTTACTTTGTTGTAAGCGATTCCTAGATCTACAACCCGCCGTTTCTAAGACTTTCAAAACAAACTTCCGCTTCCATGTTGTGCTTAAAAACTGAAACCGCAAAAAGTGGTTTTGGTATAAAAAAAGAATAAAACATACATCATACAACAACTAAAGTAACCTCTCGGCTCTAGATGTAGATTATCTTGGATATTGAAGTGATCTGTGAAAAGGTAGACCTAGGCTACGCAATCTAGACTATTAAAGTGCATAGGTCAAGATTTAGCTTTGAATAAACAAACAACGATCAATGCATCCAGACTAGATCTAGAGATCTCCTCCTCTAGCAAAGATACCGGAGATCTAGATTTAGATTTGAAAGGCAAACAACGATCAATGCATCTAGGCCAGATCAGGCCTGGATCTAGCCTAGGGTTTGCGTGAATTTTATTTCGTTTCAGCGCCTTCATGAGATATTTTCTTCCATTTTCAGGAGGCGAAGACCGACATATTGCTTCGTAATAGCTACGAGAGAAAGTGATAGAAATAGGGAATATTCAATTTAACGTAACATAGCATTGATAAAATGCGAAAACAATAACGGAAAAAAACAAAACTTAAAAGAAGATAATTTTTTGGCGGAAGTGTTCCGACATTTGTCGATAGAGTGGTGATATGGCGAGGAGAGGACAAATTGTAATAATATGCATAATGATGGTGTTTTCAAAATTGGTTTGATACAGTCAATATGCAGTTACTTAAGGACATGAAAGGGAATTAGGACACAGTCCAGCCTATTAATCGTCCAGGTCGGGTACACCCCAACTAGTTTAAGTTTAATACAGGCCGTAGAAAGTTTTTCATTTTAAATAAAGTTATGTACCACTTTGAAGTGTGGTAAACTTTCATGCAGTAAGATTTTACTGTGAAGTTTTCTCTCTTTCCAAATTTGTTGTAGGGATGATTACTAGTAGGCCCTATATTATGTAAAGAGAGTTAGAACTTTTCAAACATAAATTATTGTCAGAGCAACTATGAATACCGCCACAGCACAAAAGTATAAAACTATTTTCAATCTTAAACATTAAAGTTTTTCTTTTCCAAGATCAACTTTCGCTCCACAGAAAAGTGTTGATTTAACATCGTTCATTTGTCGGAGTCCAATCAAACGGGCTGAGGTACATTATGTTAAGCTTTAGTTCTAAGATGAAACCTCCCTTCTCAGCTGGTGACGATTTCACTACTGTTTTTTCTGAACTTATTTTGCACGATGGTGGTTTTTTATAGAGTATGAACCTTTTAAAGTTAAATTATTTCAAACAAAAAAGCAGCATTATCGTGATACATAAAGCTTTGTCAACAGAAACAAAAATACAAAATTGGTGTTTTTTTGTGACAGTGGGTTGGATAATATGTTTAAGGTGTTATGATGCAAACACAACCATATCAAAAGAACACGGATATATACTGATGACTTGGGGTAAACGAAGTACATAAAACAAACATGCTGGCTTTGATTTGATTAAAATGAATAAAAGAACGAGTACACAAAGGGTTAGAATGATTATGTCACGTTTACTTTAATATAATGTTATGTATATATCAAGATGTATTTGATATATGTATATATATGTATGTTATATACAATGTATATATGACGTAACATTAATGTTAAAGATACAGTAAAACGTGCCTTATAATGTAACACAAAAAACCTTGACACAACTTACTCGCTGTTTGATTTTGTTAAAGTTTCTACCTTCTGCTACTACCACAGAAGATAAAAAAAAGCTTTTACTACTACTCCCTAAACCTTTTGCACCCCTAACCCCATGGCCATTCTCTTCTACTTCTCTCTGCCAACCGGCCCTCTCACGATATCATTCTTAACTAACTTTTTGAAATATTTACTTTAACTTCGCCTTTCCTTCCCCTCCTTTCCCCGTTTCCCCGTTTTTTCTACTACCATCACAGTTACTTTTGTTTAACGTCCTCTAGATTATAGAAAACATTAAAACCAAGAATTACCCACTGAAAAATATCGTTGGAAAGGATTCCAGATAAAACAAGTTTTATCTATTTCTAATAATGGAGTTTTTCAAGAGAAAACAACATATTTTTATGTTTCCTGACAATGAGAAGTGTCATTTTCTAAAATAGTGTTATTTTTCAGTTGTAGCAAGCGTTATTTTGAAATAAAAATGCAAAATGCAATGACAAAGAAACCTACAGTTAATTTCTTTCCGCCCCAGGCTTTATATCTGCGTATCTGTCTTTATCTGCCAGATCATATTATCAAGTTTTTAAAATTAGTCTACCATTCTTTGTAAGCTTGTCATTCTTCATCTATTTCCTTACTAAATCCATGTTTGTTTCCCTTGTGTGTTTCCATCTGTCTCTCAGTCTTTCTGTTTGTCTCTCTCTTTCTATCTTTACGTATGGCTCTCATACTACATATCAAACTCTTTTTCTCTGTCTTTCTACATCTTAACCGTTAATCTTACATATTCTTTCTGCCTTTATCTTTGCTTGTCAATTTGCCAGCCTTGCTCTCCCTAGCTCTCTATCCTCTCTCTTTCTTTCTTTCTCTCTCTTTGCCCTTATCAACCTTTTTTCTCTGTCTTCCTGCCTCCTACCATTTTACTCATGCATTATCTGTCTGCGCATCTATGTCCCAATATCTCTCTTTCTCGTATCAGCCCCCCCCCTCTCTCTCTCTCTCTCTCTCTCTCTCTCTCTCTCTCTCCCACTTAGATAAGAACGACATCTCCTGGGCTGAAGCCCCTACCTCCATTAAGCGAAGATCCAACCATGCCCAGGTTACTGCCAAAACTGTTTGAGGCGATCTGGTTATTGAGGGGTGTACCAAGAACTCCACCTCCAACACTGTTTTGTACAGCCATGGAAGACAACTGGTTTCCACCGCCCATGCCCAGCTGGCTCTGTCCGAACTGAGAGCTGAGCAGATTCCCATCACCACCGACCGTCTCTATGTTGTCGCCGCTGGAACTCTGAACCAAAAATCCTTGCTGGCCAGGCATTACACCTCCAATCTGACCCCCGGCCAAGTTATCCATGGACGACATCTGGCCAACGCCGAGACCGACCTGATTCGAGCCCAGAGAACCCAAACTTAAATCGAGCTGATTTGCAGCGTCCATCGATGATCCCAGCTGTCCGTTGCTGAAGCTTGACATTCCGAACTGGTCTCCACCCGAGTTAAGCCCCAAGTTTCCCGATCTTGATCCTCCCACAACGCCGACCTGGTTCGAAGAGAGACCGAGCCCTCCAGTGCTAGTCCTGTAATCATTCGAATCAAGACCGTTCCAGGTATTTGAGCCCAGAACTAATTGGCCACCTGTGCTACCACTGCTTCCACTCAGGCGCTGTCCTGATTGCTGATCCACTGCTATCTGACTCAGGCCCCGCCCCCCTTGTTGCCGGCTGCTACCTCCAGACATCAGGTACTGACTCCCACCATCTCCTGCTCCACCTATACCTCCACCCCCGCCAAGACCACCGCTTCCATAGTTCAAATCGTAATTCCTCATTTGGCCTTGGCTGCTGAGAGCTCCACCTGTTCCATCGAGAGCCGATAACGAGGCCATCTGGTTGCCAAAGTTCCCGATATCTATGGGCTGTCTTAGCCTGAGCCCTGCAGAGTTGATGTTTAACATCTTGAGATCTCGGCTATTAGCGGCAGTCATCAACCCATCGTTAAAACCTAGATTGTTGGCGTACAAATCTCCACCTCCAAGTGTGTCAAAGCCACCCATGTCCCCAACACCGTTTATAAAGCCAAGTCTCGAACCGCCAGCACCTCCGGCAGAATCGTACATGCTAGCGATGGGGTCACTGAGCGCACGGCCTCCCAGACCAAGATCGAAGCCCAGTCTGGATGCCCTGGAGCTGGTTATGCTCGCCTGGCTGCGCTCAAAGCCTGGGATTCGGAACGGTCGCACTGAGGGCCGCTTGGGCTCCATGCTGTAGCGGGCAGGGGCAGCTGACAAGGAACTGGACGTGCCGAATAGGCGAGTCCTTGGCCGACGGTCTGGGGAAGGCACAAGGAGCATCATTATTTTAATTAGTATTGGTTTCAGGGCAAAAATCGAAAATTCCGTCTTGTCACCCTCAGCTATGTCCTTTTTTCAACATCTTCAACATTTAAACATGAAAACAATTACTTTCAACATTGATTAGTCCGGTTGACTGATTCATAGACAAATTTTCATTGCGGCTCGGAAAAAAGTGAACAATGAAGTGAAGAATGCAAAGAAAAGATTTTATTTAGCTAAATTTAGTACAACAAAAACGTGCAAGAAGCTTTTCAGTATAACAGACCAACTCTTGGGTAAATCCAAACACAAACTAAACGGCGATAAGGAACTCTGTAATAAGTTTTCGACTTTCTTTGATTCAAAAATTACAAAGATTCGAGAAGATCTCGAATTTCAGCAAACAAACAACCCGCTTCCAGATCCTAGCTTTGAAGGAAAAAAACTCGAACATTTTACAGCTATAACAGAAACATTAGTTGAAAAGACAATTAGAACTTTTGCAAGCAAATCATGTGATCTGGATCCTATCCCGACCGATCTTCTCAAGAAATGTGTGTTAATAGCTAACATTATAGTAATCGACAATTTTTAAATCTATTTATTAATGAAATATGTCTTTTTTTTATAATCAGGAATTTTACAATTACATGTATTTATGTCTTTGTAGATCTCCGCGCTGCTGTTTTTATGCAATTGTTAAAGCAAGTTTTATCTATGTAAAGCGCTCTGAGCATCGCCATAGTGGTAAAGCGCTATAAAAAAGTCATTTATTATTATTATTATTATTATTACTATTATTATTATTAGAACAGAAAATTCACTACGGAATAAAATGAGGTTTATCGCGTTTTGCCTAAAATTCCCTCTTTTATCTAAAGAAAAAAGGCTGAAACGCAGATTGTTTGCTTTGCTTTGTTTTGTTTTCAATAAAATATAACTGCTAATTTTTGCGTCATTGTAAATAGCTGGAATCCAGACAAATAAAGCAAGATTTAGTGTTCAGCATGTTTGTTTCCTTTTGAAAACCACCGCATTCACGTTTTACTACTTTTTCTGCTTCAAATCAAAGCGTTTCTCATTCTCATCGCATAGACCAAACGATTACACTTTGTGTTATTGTCTCGCATTCTGTCCAAATGAGTCGTAAGTCGAAAGGCTTAGTTTGGAGATATTGGCTTTTAAAGTTTAATGGATGTTCAGAAGCCGACATTTTTTAATTTCAAATATTGATGATAAAACCATTCACACCTAATTGATGTTCATATTTAATTTTCAGGTGTTCAATTTTAATTGGTATGGTTGATAAGGCCTCAATACCTTTATAGTTGTCTAAACTTTAAATGCTGTTTTCTCCACTTTCTGAAATTACATAAGTCTTAACCTTGCTAACTTCAAGAGGCTATAACTTCATACAGAAGTATTGATAGAGCTTTTCTACTTGTTGTATTTGAAAGTAGAGAAAATAAACTCTTCTGTGATATCAATATCTGACTATCTTCCGATATGGACTTAAGACTCATTTGGAGTGGTTGCAATGATTGTCTTTGCAATACTTAAAGTTATTACCGTATATTAAGTGTAAAACAAACTTACAGTTTTTATTATTTGATAGATGCTTTTCTGCACTAATAATACGGAACCAATAATTCTATTCATTTTGACAAAAAATATTTATTATCTTTGAACCGAGAAGGATTGAGGAAATTTTGGCTTAACCGATTATACATTATGTAACAACTAAAACTGTGAGGCTACAATAGGCACAAAAACTATTTCATATAATCATTAGCCTCCGATTTTTTCCTTTTTTAGAAAAAATGGGGGACGGGGTGTTGGCATGGCAGTTTTTGAGGACCTACCGGTTGAAAAAAACAGTTTATATTTTTAGTTCATCCTCCTTGAAAATTCTAGATCTAAATCTGGACTTGATTTTAACTTCTTCAAAAACTTTCGATGCGATAGATGTTAAGGGCCTCTTTTCTTAGATCTAGCTTAAGTTTCAAATTTTTCAAACTAATGCGCGAATTTCAATCAAAGTAAACTAATTCAAAAGAGTTTACTGTGGTCTCAGCTTGTCGTATTCTCGCCAAATCTAGCTAAATTGGAAGTTGTATACAATTTTTTATCTGTACAGTTAAACATTTTAAGGTTTTCACAGAACTTAGGAACACAAGTGGAAGTAATAAAGAGTCATTTTTCTGTTCCGCACTCCATTCCTTGCTTTTTTCACAGTGCCGTGTTGAGAAGGCCACCTATTATATAACATTATTGGTGCTCAAAAACAGCTGTTTGGTACTTTAGATTTTCACATAAATAAGTGAAACCGAACGAAAGATGCATTCTAACAAGTTGAAAATGATTAAAAGGAAAGTTAAAAAAATATTTCTTATAATACAAAGGAATTATGACAAAACGCCTTATGTCTATTTTTGAAAATTTGAAGGTTTTATGTGGAAAAATATTTGTTTTATCCATTCTGTTTTCAGTTAGAGACAATTTTTTTTACATTTAATCTTTTTGAAGGTGTCATAGCCAATATTCTGAAATATAAATAGAAAGCAAAGGAAAAATTTCTGCCCTTTTTCTCAACAATTTGAAAATAGCCCATTATGCATTTTGTCAGGCCACCCATCACCCTCGTCCGGCCATTTCTCATGACGCGTTTCTTGTACGGAAGGCTTCGGGCGGGCTCTGGATCAGTGATCTAATTCTGCTATCACATGGTGCGCTCCCTTACATAGGTGTGTACAGTCTTTGGCAAGGCATACTCGTCATACGAAGATAGCTTTACGATTTTTAAGTAGGCAGATTTCTTAACTTGAGGTTATAATGCCCAGTTGCGTGTTGCAATTTCACTTGCAAAAACGTTGCTATTTTGAACACTTTTGATATCTTCCAAACATCAAACATTTCATAAAGTTTTTCACAGTTCGTTGAAAGATATTAAAGCTTTTGTTGGTTTTAAATAGAGAGACAGAGGAAAAAGCAGATCTTTATAAGGCCGCTTAAATTAATGTCGCACATATTCACTTTGGACGTGAGAGATATAAGATATTCGGAGCGAATTTAAAGAGACAGGGAACCGGGTAGGCATCCATTAAGTAACACCAAGAAAATTTTGATGTCTAAATTATATGGAAAGTTAACCGACTTATACCAGAAAATGTTTTTCTAAACTATTAAGCAAAGTAGGCTTAATCTAGACAGTGGCCTCTGGCAGGATTTTTTCCTGGTTTTATTAAAAAAAGCATGGTGATATAATCTCAATAGGATCACACGATGTTTACTAAAACACAAGTCCCTTCCGTCTTCCTTCTTGCTATTATCGTAGAAGATTGCGCACCCCTTGAATAGCACAACAAGGAGAAAAAAAATACTGCAACAGAAATGAACTATCTCAGAGAACTTTTGATTCCATTTGCCCCCCTCGCCCCACCTCCAACTACAATGATCACATAATAGGTATAGGTCAGCCTCATTATACTTTTAAAAAGATTTTTCACACTCACTGTTGAAACGTGGAAATGTGAATGAGTTTCCTTGGGAAACACAAATGCACAGAACAAAGATGAGAAGAACACTTGGTGACATCATTGTTGGCATGAGTTCTTTTGTTTAATCTGGGGAGAAGTAACAAACAAATGTTAGATGTAATAGGTTGTTAAACGTTTTACTTAAGATATAGGTCGATTTTGGCTTTTGAAAGGTTTCATGACAAACGCAATATATTTTGGATTGAAATTTGTTTAGATTTTACAATATTCTTTTCATTTAAAAATGTCATTTTCTAACAAATGGTCATATCGCAGGTGTATTGCCAGTACTTTGAATTAAAGTACAAAGACTAAGAAGGAGAAAATTCCGCTCATGAACTCGTTCCTTTTGCCTGAGACTTGTTTACAGATTTTTGGCCCTTTCTCATGATGTAGCCAAACACATTAGATATCAGCAATGGATGAACATAAAGTTTGCATCGTTGGCTATGTACGCGCTATTTTAGGTGTTTATTCCACAAGCATTCTTCTTTTTGAAACAAAAGTTTCGTTTGTTTGTTTTGATGTTTAAGGTTAAAACTTACGCCAAGTTAGACTATTGACCGTACCTTAAACACCCTAAAACATATAATTACAGTTGGACTGCGATTCCAAGTTTTATGACATCAAGAAAATTTTTTTCTTAAAATATTAAGATAATATAATTATTTCCGATGTACCTAAATTTTTCTTTTTAGGACCATAAACATAATACTTATCTTTTTAACAAGGACACTTCCCAAGAAACAGAGCATGTCTACTGTAAACAACTACATATATATGAGACAACTGAGAGTATTCAGTAATAAGTATTTATGCGATTTTTTTGACATGTTGAGATTGATACATTTTCTGAAAAAAAAGGAAATTTTCTGAACCAAATGGCGCTTACAGCTTCTGAAAACTCCAATCAGTGGCTGAAATAAACACTGGTTTCCCCAAAGATTACTATATGCCCATACTCACGTTTGAGAAATTGCTTTTATAGCCTTGTTAATCAAAATAAGTTCTGGTGACTTAAGACTGAAGGTTCTCAACCGCCTCATGATTTTATGATGTACCCTGAATTCGCCTTCTTGGGGAGATGCTCTTAAGCAGTACCATTATTTATGATGTTTAGTAGACGATAATTATTGCAATATGAAATACTTTATACAATACCATTAAACATTCTCAAAAGTAGATTATGTTTAGATTACAGTCATTTACATAAACATTTCAAATGAACTAAAATGTTTAAACTAAACATGAGGCCCTGAAGGTAAGACTATTTTGTAAAACATGCAAGTGAAATTGGCAATTTTTGAATTGTAGAGGTATCGTCAATAACCTACTGAAATGGTAAATCAAAATGAGTTTTTTGTGTTGAAAAACGCATCTTCCCATTCGACTTCCATACGTCAAAACAGTTAACTAACTCTTGATGATAATAATAATAATAATAATAATATAATAATAACAATAATTATAATAATAATATTAATAACAATAATAATAATAACAATACAATAGATATAATGACATTAAGAGAAGTAATAGTAACAACGATTTTGATGATGATGATGATGATTAAGATGTTGCTGCTGAGGATTAAGATGCTGTTGCTGCTGATGCTGCTGAATATGATGATGGAAGGGGTGTTGGCGGTGTTGATAACAAAATGAAGAAATTTATTTGTATGGCCCTAAACCCATGCGAGCATAGCTGTGGGCGCCAACATCACCAGACAATATTTACATTTAAAAACGGCATTCCGTGACATATAATATAAAAGGGTCATTTTATGGGTACTAGTAAACAAAAAATGTTACTTCAAACATATAAAAATACCAAACTGGAATAAAACAGAACTTTTTCTGAATATATGAAAATATCGTCAATGATTTAAAATCTCTGATTGCAATCAAATAACATTTGCAAATGATCCGTTAATCCAGAAGTTTTTAAAGTGTAATGAAGAAAAACTGATCTACTTATAAATATAAGAAATTTTACGAAATACAGGTTTTGATTCGTTGCTTTTTCATCACTAGAAGTACAAAGTTTAGCAAACAACATTCCACAAGCTTTAATTTCTCACAGTAACTGGCGACCACAATAGACAGTCCAGCTGAAGTATTGGTTCTGACGGTATAACACTCTTTTTCTGTTATAACGCAGTGCTTTTTTATTCTTGGTCTTTCATCAATGTTATTAATTAGACTTTTTCATTATCATTTTATTGACACAAATTACATTATGGTCAACTTCGCGGTTCCAATATAAGAAAACCATAAAACAATCATGTGAAACTTAGTCTTACTCCGTCGGTTCAATTTTTAAGATAATTGGATGTGTAAAAAAAGAAGAGTATAAGGTTTTTCATGTTTCAAGGTATAAGAAATAGGGAGCTTAATACACAAATATGTGCGATAACTAGCCACACAATGTAAAAAAACCATTCATGAAGTAACCATGGCAATAAAATTAATTACAACATGAACGAAATTTAAAACAAAGAATCGGACTTTTCACTTACCAAATAAAGGTGGTGATTACAAAAACCAAATACGATATTTCTTTTCACTTTCTTAACTTATCGAAGATTATTATTACGAATTTCTTCAGACTGGAGTGTGGAGCTGGTAATGCTATATTCAGAAGCCCACTAATGTTAGTGGACTAAATCTATCCTTACACAGAGAAGAAAATATCATATGTCCACACAGACGATGGGGAAGGTGGCCGCAGCTAGACTAACTTCAACTGGCGTCCTTTGTTGTACAGAACAGTTAGAAATATGGCGGCAGCAGTCACGTGACTCTAACAGAAGTGGACACAGCAGACGTTGCAAAGGGAATTAAGAGGGGAAGGTCTAAGTAAAACGCAGTTTTTTACCTACCTCATATAAAGAAGAGCCAGGCAGCCCTAAGGACAAACACTGCCGCGTATGAAGGTTTTCATAACAAAAGCATTTCACCCATATTTGAAAAAGAAAATTGAGATTATATATAAAACGAATAGAATGAGTATAGTTTTGAAATTAATTTTAACTCTATCAAATTAAAAGGATTCAATCTGTCTGAAGTTTTCACTCATGCTCTTTCGGTGCATTGAGTTTGTTAATCTTATTATACGGTTTCACATAGCAAAACAATAAAATATATCAATCCTTAGCATTACTTATTAAAGTACGCTGATAAGAATTCAACCACCATTAATAAAAAGAGACAATAGGAAAAATGGGGAGGTATAAGAGGAAAAAAACAACGAGAAAGTAAACTAAACTTGAAACGTTTAAAGACAAAAGATGGAAAATTGATTTTGTATTGAGGGGTATAAGTTAAAAGAAGAAAAAAATATAAAGAAAATTAGCACGTAAAATAGAGAGAATAATTGTATTTCAAGGCAATAACATACAGAGAATAGACAAAAAAGGAAACACATAGCGTGGCCTGGCATAAAAGATATCCAAATGAGAAACGTAAATTATATAAAAAAATATGATGTGTAGATGGATTTAATTTCAAGTATTTTCTTTTTATGACATAGAGTAAATTCTTACTCAAACGTACACATGCAATGTAGTGCTTTGTGTATACTGAAGAAGGTTTTAATGCTATATTGTAAGGTTTAAATTGGTGTTAAAAGAATAAAAGCTACAGACATCGAAAAAGTTAATTTCTGCGACAAAACAAAAACAAAAAACAACACAAAAAGCGTCAGTGTTTATGTCCTGAACTAAAAAATCTAACTAGGAAAACCAATAAATTCCTGACATTCTAGAGGTCATAATTATAGCTTAATATAATCTCTATCGACAGGCTGACATGAGTTACAGCGTGTTGTTTTGACAGGCTGTTTGTACCAGACCTGACGCTTCTCCATGTCAAGTTCGCTCGCGACAGCAGCCGCCTTGTATGTTCATCTGCATATTTTACGGGTTTTTTTTCTTATATTATTTTCAATGTTAAATTTTGAAGCGTTTTTGCGATGTTGGTGATTAAATTATCAATAATTCAATGAGTGATTAAAACGAAAGTTAGGATTTACCGAGTTGTTTGAATACAACCCAGAGCAACAGCAACAACACCAAAACATTCGAAACTAACTAACATCAAATTTTGTGGTACAACTATAAATTATGACTGTTCTCACTGTCAGCAAAACTGATTTTATTTACAGTTACCATGTCTACTGAGGCGTAGAAAAGATGACTAGTATTTCAATGCCCAAGGGCAGTTTTGTTTATAAACATGTTGATACAAATTTAGTCGAATCAGTCGTATTGTAGTAACAGTTAAAGCTGTAATAGTAGTGGCAACAGTAGAAGAAACGGTATTGCAAAGAAGTAGTAGCTGCAATAGTAATAGTAGTAGTAGTAGTAGTAGTAGTAATAATAATAGTAGTAGTAGTTATAGTAGTAGTAGTAGTAGTAGTAAAAGTTGTAGTAGTAGTAGTAGTAGTAGTAGTAGTAGTAGTAGTACTAGTAGCAGCAGCAGTAGTAACAGTAGTTGGGTAGGTAACGACGGTATAGTATTTTGATAAGAAATATAAGTGTGAATGGTGCTAAAAATAAAAAAAATGTCCTACAAACTCCAAAAAAGAATGAACAACCTAACGTTTATTTTTCTCTTTTTTTTAGATCGATAGGCCTACTATATCCCGGATGTCATGACCCTTTAGGTTTTACGTAATCTTCTCCGTCCTCCTTAATCTCCTGATCTTTACTTTTCCTCTTTAAATAACTACGTTTAAGTTGGCCCTTTAAAAAGAACGAATTGTTGGCATTCTAATAGTTCAAATATCCCTTTCTTTCAAGTGTAGTTCGACCTAAAGCTAGTGAGAGTTCTTTTAATGTAGGACAGACGGTTCAATCCCATGTATTGCACATGGCAAAAGACGACAAGAAGAGACAACCCATGCGCCCGACATGACACGGGTTACAGTTTCGCGTCATTAGAACTCTCCTGTCTATAAACAAGAGTTGTCGTACGTCGGTGACCATAAACTGTCCAATATCTACGTCTTTCCCGAACGTCTGGGCTTGGTCAGTCCAGGTAGGACTGGGAGCGTGGATGGCTGTGTGTGCGTGTGTGTGAAGCAATTATGTAGAAGATAGTGATTGAGTGATGCGGTGATTGTGTATGAAAGTTAAGAATGAATGTGCGCTATGTCAAAACAGTTAGGTCTTAGCCTTCAATAGATCGGTTGTGCCCAATGTGATCAGCCATATTTACTCCACTTTTTGTTCTTTCATAAAAGGTGTATGGACTTTCCCGAGCATATCGTTTAGAAATAGTACATGTTGGTAAATTATGATACATTGTAACCTAGTCCTACCTTTGTTTGTTGCGACACAGTGTTTTTGCCGTCCTTTAGGTTAGCGTTTCACCAGGGTTTATTTTCAGTTCTTTATGGGATTAATGTTTGTCCTTTACAAAGAGAAGAGGGAAGCATATTCAAAGATTATTCTTGCAGTGGGAATAGCATAACCTGGTGCATTTCTAGCTCATTCTCTAAATCATGGCTTTTGCTTTATTGATCAAATGGCTGTATATGGACAGAGGTATGACATAAAAACGTATCAGAAATCAAGTGTCGTTTTTAATGACTAAAATTGTCCATTCTCTAAAAACTGTCGCAACGTCACTATAGCAATGGTTAGGAACAAAGTATTGCCATCATAATACAGATGTTTACAACAGGCAAAGCAATATTGGCGTATGTCTGTTAAGGTGACTTTTTCACTGGAAGAAACCGCAACTCACCAATCCCATTCAAACATCTATAGTCACTGGTCAATGGTTCCAAATATGATAGGCCATATAACTAACGCCTAGTCTTTCGTGATGTTCTCGCCCAACTTTACGTAAGATCTACTAGTGTTCCTCGACCATTCTAGCTTAAACTAACTAGCCAGGAAGATAAAGTTGTCAAAATGTTCCACCCACAGTATCACTAATCAGTTGGTTATTGGCAATTCTGGTCGGGGAATTGGCCCTCATTAACGTCCCAGAGCGCACACAGCGAATAGCTGTTCTCTATCACAAGATTTTGGGCGGGATAGGATTTTCAAGGTAAAAAAGAAATCAATTTGTGGGTTAGGGCTGTTACATAAACTTTAATAGACTGATGTTAGCGTGCTGTTATTAACTTTTTTGTCGCCAGAAAACTAGCAATGTATGAAGTTACAATGATTTGTGACCTCAATGTTGTCATAAAGCGATGGGAAAAGATTTTGCCGATATTGGACGCACCTTTTTTAGACACAGAGCTGCAAATAAATCAAGATTGCGAAAGAACAGCCAAGGACACACTGTGTCCTATCAGAGCAAGTAACCGGAAAACCCCAGAGCCTGTGCGTTTGTAGTCTCTGTTATGTGTATTGGTTAAATAATTGTCTTCAGTTTGCTTTTAGGTGGCCTACATATTTATTTACATATAGAGTGAGAATATCAACATTTAAAACATCTACAGAAAGTTACCGTACAATAACATAATATTATGACCTCGACAGTTAAAACTTTGTAAAAATAGTTACAGGTTTGCAATGGGCAGCTAAATTAACCGATGCTTGATGAAAAAGAATGATTTGAACTATTTCTTAAAGATTTAAGTTGTTTTAACTTTCTTTGTAGTTTGGGAAAGTAATTTAGACAAGTGGCAAAAAAAAAGAAAAAGATTATTGGTGTATTTAGGCTGTTTACTCAAAGTAGCAAAAAGCATCAATTATTTTAGAGAAACATAGCATAAAAGTATTCCAACTTAATTAAACTATGTAAAAGACGGTGTTGATCTTTAAGCATGATAGATTACGTGTCTTTAATGTAGAGTGATAACCACAATCTACTCATTGCGGTTTAGATCTTATTCGAATCATACCAAAATCAAGTATATTCACCCAAACCCTACTTCAAACATCCGCTAATTCACACTTCAAATACTTCAATGATCAATGATTTGGTTTACCAGGGTGTTGTCTTATCCAAATTTAGGACTTCATTTACCTGTTTCGAAATCTTGCGCTAAAATTTCATCTCAAGCACTCTCATAGCACGCCATAACTATTTCCCGTTAAGATTTTATATGTGAGTCGTTGTGGGGTTTGTTGTAGCACTCGACGGCTCTTGCTATGCTCTGTGAGGCTGCCTTTAATAGGGGTGAGGGGGAGATTGCTGAGGTACTTCTTAAGTTTAAAATGAATACCAAAAAGGTGGTTACCGAAAAATTTAGAAATTTCATCCCTGGCTTTCTGTGCTTCCTCTCATCTCCCTTTTTTCTTTTATCCACTATTTCTCCTACAACTCTTTTTCTCCGCCGTCTCACCCTCTCTCTTTCCTCTCGCTCTTTCCTTTTCTCTGCCCCTATCCCTTTCGTCTCACTGCTTATCTCCTCCCATACTCTCTCTTACTTCATTCTTTTTCTCTGTCCCTATACCTTCGTCTCACTGCCTATCTCGTCCCATACTCTCTTTTACTTTATTTCTTTTTCTCTGTCCCTATCCCTTTTGTCTCAATGCCTATCTCCTCTTATACTCTCTCTCTCTCTTACTTTAGTTCTCTTTCGTCAGCTAGACAGGTTGTCAAGCATCTCTCAATCCAACCTGTCAGACTGCCACCAATTGTCCAGCAGTCCAGCCTGTTTCCGCTGCCTACAAGTCATCAATCAAATTTTAGCTGGACATCCTGTCAGTTGACAATTGCCAAACCACAGGGCACACGACCCTAGACACACCCACTCCTTCTCCAATTTTTATAGCTATCCTACCCTTAAGTGTCATAAGTAAAGTAAAAGTAAAGTAAAGAAAATCCCATACTTGATATGAGCGTCAAGAAACACTATTAGAGAATACATTATTTTTCATGGCATGCGGCATAATGAGGTAGTTTGCCACTGCTTTCCTCGCTGCCTTTACTTTCGTCCAACTAGTTACCCATTAAGAGTTATAGAAGAGGACAAAAATTTTGCCCGGACTAGCATAGAACCTCTCAGATGCCGGTCAACAGCCCTAACAATTGAATCACCCTTCGCTCCAAAAATGGAGCCTTACCATTTCCTGCAACTCGTAAGCTGACGAACGCGAAAGTTATTACTTGATTTTTCTATTGAAGGTTTTAGCTTGATTTTAAAACAAAATGAGCCACAGATTTTGGCTCAGTTTAACACTTTTGCCTAAAAAAACCTGCGACTTATTTTAACTGAGATTCTGAATTATTGGAAATCACTGGGGGTATTAGATACTCCGTGCGAGTTAGATGGCGGGTATTCTAGTGTTTAGGCATCTCAGTTTTTACTTTCTTAGGTGTCATTTATTTTCTGCTCAGCCATAAATATAATTAGAAATCACTGCTTTTCCAATTTTCCTGTCCTAATTGGAAAATTTGCAGGACTTCTTTACTTGAACTCACTCTGCACCCCGTTTTAAGACGTCAATGCGTTTTCACACTAGTAGCACGTCTTCTCCTCTGTGCAGATAATGGTTCTGATCTAAAAGTATATATTGGTATGAATTCTTGTTTCAAAAGTGTTTTTAATTACGTTTTATTTAAGCTGCATAATGTTCTTTGCTATCGTGCAATCTGCAAGAAGGAATGGCAAATAGATTTTATTTCCCAAAATGTGACGTAGATTTAGGTCAGAACCTTTGGAAGGTCTGCACTATGTTCTGATGCTTTCAGTATGACTTCCTTTGCCTTTATGAATAACATTGGAATTACTGTGCATACCCTAGCACTTCTAGGTTATAAGTCAATCAAACTTGATCTGTGGTTAATAGTTGACATATCCATGCTAAATTCACCGAAATGGCAAACTAGCATTACAGTTATAGGTTTTGGGCTACAATAACATAAATAGTAAAATGCTCAGCATAATAAATGTTCTAATTATCTAAGTGTTTTTAATCTCTGCCATGACTTTTCAGTTTTATGTGATGTACTATTGGTATGGATGCGTTGACTTATTGCTTTGATTTATCAGCAAGAACTTTAGTTTAGATGTTCTAAACTTGTGTGAACAAATAACCAACAAATATTAACGCAATTTCGTCATTTTTAACAAACGTGATTTGGAGATTTATAACAGACGGGAGAAAGACCTAGATTTATATTTAGACCTAACCAGAACTAACGTCGCTTATTCGACAAAGAACATTCCGACGCACGTTAAGGACCTCTACATCAAAATCTTTTTCAGCAAGACAGAAATCGTCGTGAAGAACATAAAAAGGAGAGCTTATTTTAAACCTAGACACAAACAGGCTGTTGTGAATGTGAAAGATACGGCTCAAACAGTTCAAACCTACAACTAAACCAGTTTGAAACTGAGCTCACCAAACTCATCAGTAACATCAAATTCAAACAGACTCCAAAAGAAAGGTTTTCAAAAGCGATTAAAAAGAGATTTTAATAATATAAAGAATACGACCAGCTGACAAATCCAGCAGCACATAGTTTTAGATCTCTGAATAGATTATTGGTAAATGATATCTAGATTTAGATATAGCTGTGTTATTATTACATTCCAGAATAAATGATTTACCTAAAAAAATTCGACAGCTGTCTTTCTTGACTTCCTGCCATTTCACCGACTGCTTACTATGGATGATTGCAGTAAAACAAGTGAAATGCGTGCAAACTAGACGGTAAAAAAAGAATAATTAATCATGATAAGTTTTACTATCATTGGTACATTTATTCTTCACTAAAAAATATACAGTTGCTGTTCTTGTATTTTTGTGATCTGATTGTTAAAGTATTTATTCCTTGTTATTGCTTTTTTTTCTTGCTTTTTTGCTTTTTTCTTGTACTCACTATTCTTCTTGTAACCCGGTTAGATAACTTCTTTTGTTAGTCCTTGCAGTACGATACGGCATATTGACAAAAAAAAATAATATCTACTTCTTATAATGTAGCTAAGGTTTGGCATCCTTGACTAAGTTTGTGTTCTAACATTATTAAACCCTTCGCTCCGGCTAGTCACGGGGGAGCACGTCCCCATTCCCAGTCCATATGGGACTGTCCAGCGTCACCACGGAGCCGAATAAGCTCAGTCTTGTGCTATGGTGCTTTTGTTAGTTCGCTCTTCTACTCTAATGCACCGCATAAATAAGACAAAAAGGAAGAGATATAACGAGAGGAGAGGATCAGAGATAGCATTAGCGGGAAATTAAGAGAGAGAGAGAGAGAGAGAGAGAGAGAGAGAGAGAGAGAGAGCTTGTCCTCTTAGGTCTTTGGTGAGTCCGGGGAATATTGAGTTATTTCCCTTTAATCTATAATTCTTTCCTCTTCCTTTGCACCATGCAACAAGAAAAAAGCAAAGGGGTCACTGGCCCGTAAGTGCTTGATTCTTGAGTTTTCATGAATCATTCGGGTTTTCCCGATTGTCATTCGGGCATTTCCTGGAAGCCAGTAGACTTGCCATGTTCGATAGTAAGATACTCATCCCGAGCTATATAGCAAGACGTTCTAAAAAAAGCCCTTGCCTTGGTTAGTAGTTCGGCGGTGTTTCAGTTTAATGGTCTTGCTGCCGCTTTTTGAGACTTTGCGAAACAGATCATTAGCTGGTGTTACTGCTAATCGCTTTACTTTAGCATGCCAGCAAGCTGGGCACATAACTTAATATTACTTTTGGCTCTGAAAATGGCGGACGATCCCGAAAGTTGGAGTATAAATTTTTACGAATGTGCTATGGATCGATGTGACTGTAAGTGAATTAGGGTCAAATTGACCCAGTGCGAAAAAAATTTACTCTAACTTCCGGGAACGAACGCCATTTTGATAGCAAGGTTCACGATTCAAGATTCAATAGTTTTATTAGGCCAGAGGCCAATTCATAAATATACATGTAGAATAACATTCGATCTTCAGATATAGTTTTCAAGTACAATTAACAAGTACAATCACCAATTAGATATACACGCTCGCGCTACGCAGCCGGAAAACTCTCATTCACGTAACACTCTTCGTATAATCTCTCAACACTCGCGCACATAAAGCAGATAGCATTTTAAGTTCTCGTTCATTCTCAGTCTTTAAAAAGTTGATAAATTCAAACATACTTGGTTTCTCTGCAAGCTTCGCTGGCAAGCATCCTAGTCTACATTTTTTGAATTTACTGCATTCAATCAAACAATGGTATTCATCTTCAAAGATTCCACAGACGCTACATAATCTTTCATTTACAGGTACTCTTTTTGACCCCCACCTACCCCTCTCAACATTAAATGCATGGGAACTAAGACGAATTCTACTTAAGGAAATTCTATGCGCTTTTACACATACACTCAAATACATTTCATAACAAAAAGAGGACTTAACATGCTTATACAATCTGAAACTACTGCTACCTTCAACCTCAGCCCACCAGTCCTGCAAATAAATACCTCTAATTCGTTCTTTAAAAATTGATAGAAACTGCGATTCATTACCAACACACTGATTAATCCAGGGATACCCTAATCCACATTTATTTAAAACATCTCTAACAAGCGTGGCCCAAGTAATACAATTCGGTTTATCATGAGACAATAGAGACCTTTAGCACACGCACCGTGTCTCACTACGCGTACGTGAAAATCGGGAAAGCAGATTGAGAAACTATAAAAATAATGAAACCAGTTTCTAAAAATAGACCCACAGACGTTCTATTTTTAGAAACTGGTTTCATTATTTTTATAGTTTCTCAATCTGCTTTCCCGATTTTCACGCACGCGTATTGAGACACGGTGCGTGTGCTAAAGGTCTCTAATTTCAATAACTTTTTGTACACTGACGATGGAAACAGATTTTTGCGATTTGCGCTAATAAGTTTTAACCAATACTTTATGACTTTAACCTTTCGTTGGACAAATAATGGAAAAACTCCTAGTTCACCGTATACAAAACAGCTGGGAGTGCTACTTTTTACACAAAGACTTGATTTTAGGAATGCTAAATAAAGTCTTTCGATATGACCAGCTTTGGAAAGGCCCCACACTTCGCTACAATAATTATGGATTGGTTCAACAATGCTACTAAAAGCGAAAGACAATAATAATTTTAGTAATGTGCACAGCCTCAGTATCTAATGGCCTAAATTCATTAATTTCAAAGGATGTATAAATCACATTTTGTGAAAATTACATGTTGGACCTTTTTAACACAATAAGTATTTTTAGGGCATGAAAAGATAAAGTCAGTACCAAGTGTGAAATGTGCGGGAGATTTATACTAGCATGATCATGCCGATTCATGTGCTTCCATCTGTTTTTTTTATTATAAATTTTTTAAATGTAATACTATATGAATATTACATAACCCGCAGTTGCTTGAAAAAAGTTCTTTAAAACTAACGCCATAGATTTATAGCTAAGATTTACTTTTCTTATTCAACTTTCTTTCTGTACCGAAGGTAATTTTAGATTCTGACCAGGTCTCATGATTGACAGACACGATTGTACTGAGTGTGTTGATTTCGCATAAAAAACGGCTTCAAAACAAACATGCATGGGATATTTCGTTGCCTGTAGTCCTAATTTTTGTTTAACAATAAAATACACAGAACCTCCTGACAAGTGCAAGTTACCCCTGAGGACTGAAGGCCTAATAGACCTTTCTTCTTCTTGCACAACCCCTATAACGTTAGTTCACTTGAAGCATGGAAACAGCGAAAAAAATTACCCGGATTGATGAATCGGTCGTTGGTCAAAAAAGGTCAAATTTGCCGACCGTTGCATCGGTTGCGGGCATAGAAAAAGTTAAATTTTTATAAAAGTAACAAGACAAGTATCTAAAGAGCCCCTTATACGTGTGGCTAGGTAACGATATTTTTATTTTGACTTATAAAAAAGGGGTACTACTCTTGTTTTGCTTCTATGTAATTCTCTATTTCTTATTTTTATCTCAACACGCCTGAATACCTATAAATTTCCTCCTCTGTAGTAAGAGATTCCAAAAGAATTATTGATGTAGAAAAGGTATAGGCTTGGAGTGTATTCAATTTTATGGACAGACCTTAAGTTTTTGATGAAATATACTGAGCGCCAAAAGAAACGCAACATGACATTCCTTATTTTGGCGCCCATACACGCTTTAAAGAAAGGTTGGTGAGTTGATTTTTTGTGTGTTGTGAGTAGTAACGCATCTAAACATGAGTTCAAGCACACTCCCGAGTCCCGTGCGTGGTTTGCCAGTCAATGTGAGCGATTTTCAAATACCCTGTAAAAATGTAAAATCCGTGCGTGTAGAAGAACCACGTAAATCGAGATTCTCAACATTACTCACAAGGGTACCTTACAAGGTGCCCAATAATTATTCGCCATTTTTAGAATTAAACGATTTTATTTTTACAAAATGCCACGCTTATCTCAATTGAACAGGAGTCGCAGTAGAGCTGTGTAGATAAGCAAGTCAA
>BMAT01010806.1:436700-451333 GCA_019649035.1 Elysia marginata
TTCTAAAGACTTATCTACTGACTAGGTATGTAAAAATGTGGTCAAAAATTGCTGCAGAGTTTGCATTGTGGAATTTTACCAATGGTATCTTGTTTTCATAAAATCTACTTTATCGAGGGTCTGTTGTTTTTATCTAATTTCCTCGTCCTCAGAGGCCACTGATGAACGTGGCGTTATTTTAAGTTGAAACAGCAATAATTAACCTTTAAAATGATGTATCACATGTTTCATTTGATCCCTTGCAGTTTTCAGTAATATATATTAAAGATTCGATGTTGCGTTTCTTTTGGCGGTCAGTATATTTCTTTTTGAGTACTAACCCAATCCTAATTGTATTATGAAGTCGGTATAAATCATGAAACTATTTTTCGGACCTTGCTTTTTTATTTCCGTTTTAGCCTGCCTGTTTGTTTCAATTTTTTCTTTGTTCCTAGCTCTTTATGCTGTTGGTCGTCTTTCCTCATGCATACCCTTCATTCGTCACATATCATTTTGCTTCTTTTTCCTTCTTACATTTTCTTTGTAGCTCTAAGTTTTGACGAATTCGATGATTAGGCGATTCTCTGCACATTCATCTCTAGTAGCATTACTGTGAAAAACTAGATTCTTCCTTCAGCTGAAAACAACTTAAAAGAGAGTAGCCTCTCCTCAAGAGGAGGATGTCGCTAGAAGGAAGGGATTTACACAATGTCTTTAGACAAAGCCCAGATGGCGCCACCTCTAATCTCCCTGAACAAGGCCAGATTTATGGCCCTTTCTTTTCTCCATTTGTGGTAGCCTCTTCATCAAGCATCCTCAGCTATGGAGGGGAGGGAAATAATTCTAGGCGATGTACATAAATGTACATATAATAATATTTTCCAACGTTAACTGTAGGTGAAACCTCTGGGAAGATAGAAGCAAAGGTTGGCAGCGTCAATAGAGCTAATTTATGGTTTGTCACTGGTGTATGGCGGTGCAACACAGCCTGAGCCAGGTGTGGGACATGGGAAATATGGAAGGGAAGAGCAAGGGTGGGAGTGCGAAAAACACTGCAGCCGAACGCACAAGAGGGACAAATAAAACTCAACTAAAAACAAAAGTGAAGAAAACATTTTAGATTAAAAAACGGAGAATGCAAAACATCGGATTCAGACAAAGCTCAAATATTTTATTTGTCTCCCAAATGTGACAAGTTGATAGGTTTTATGATTTGTGTGCTCTACCTGAAAAGTATAAAAAGCTAAAATCCAGATTATGATTATGATTTGTAGTTGGTCCTTGTTTTGTTTTTCAGCCTCTCTCTACCACTCCTTTTAGTTTAAAGATTTGTTTCGAATTCATGAATATATTTCAAGCATTAAAATTCAAGCGTAAAGATAACGAGGGAAACCAAACTCTTTATAGACAACCGCAGAACAAAGAGTATTGTAAAAAACCCTATAACTTTTAAAACTTTCTCACATTTAAAGAAATACACATAAAAATCTAACTTCGACCGCTTTCCAACTTTGTTGAATGCTACAAAATCAAGGTTAGATCTAGATCTAAAATTTACTTAAAGTGTCTGAAATTTGGCTTGGATCTAAAAATTTCTTTAGCTAATCTAGATTTAGAGCTATACCTAAAAGATATCTTGATCTAAAGTCTGGATAAGGTCTAGATTTAGCCTAGGTGTTTGGCGTCATGTCTCTTTCATTTTAGATTGTATGTGTCCTGTTTTCTTCCGTTTCAACCTTCTAGGCTCTGAGTGTCAAATTTTCTTCAATTTTTAAGGCGAAGGCCAAAAACATAAGATAGATTTAAGCATAGTAAATACTCTAGACCAAAATATTTTCTATATGCAGCTCTAAATATAAACGATCTAAATTAAATATCTTAAAGCAAGTTAAAATTTCTTATACTGAATGAAGATTTTAGACCTAGATATGCTACAAAATGGAAGAAACGAAGCGAGCGAAACTATTTTGCTTATGTGTGTTCTTCCGCTATCATCTTGGAAAAAAATGGAATGTGTGAACAATTTCACCTCTCCCTTATTACTAAATTGTAATGTGTTTATTTCTTTCAAAGAGGGCTAAATCAGTTTTCATATTTAGAACAATGTGCAATTTCCTTTCCAGCCATAAACTATAATTATTATTCTTATCATTTCGTGCAGGGGAAAATTAAAGCATGGGCCATTTTAGAAGTCTACAGAGGGTCAATATAAATTTGAACTAAATTATCTTAATTAGTTTTGCTGGCCTGATTGTTAAAAAAGATTCGATTTTCATAATTTTTTTGCTTCGAGAACTTAAATGATAGTAATTGGCTTTTTGCTCTTTATTTTTCTATATATTTTTTTAAAAGTGAGAAGTTTAACTTATGCGACGTTGGAATCCTTTTTTGTATTTCACTATAAGCTTTAGTTCAGGGGAAATGTTTTCATAACGTGGGGAAGGGTTGTTGGTGGGTAAAGCATATCTTGGAGAAAACGGGAATGAGAAAAAAAAAAGGTGAGAAAAAGTGAGTTAGCAGTGAGATGAATGTGTTTAGATACGACACCTCTGGTGTAATCGTTGTCACAATTCTTTCTATTGTCTTTGTCTTCTTCGCCACAGCTATTACTCTGTTTATCTTTATCTTTGTCCCGGCCGTTCTTCTTCTTTCTTGTCATATCTTATTATGTCTCGCTCCATGGCTCTCTCCCTGTCTGTCTCTATCTAACTCTGCCTGTCTGTCTGTATGCATGACTGCTTATATCTTTCTCTTTAGCTATTCTTATGGATGTGCTCCCCCCTCCCCCCACCCAACCCTAACAGCTTTTAAATTAAATACAACATTCCTCTTTTACCTTTCCTCATTCTTCATACAATTGTCCCTGAACTGCCTTCTGCCTCTATCTGACGTTTTATTTGCCTTTCAATGCCCCACCTTCTATCTCTTTTTATACCTATTGATGTTAAAACAGATTAAAAAGTTTAATGATATTTTGTTGCTGTTTTTATCTGTTTCTCTGTCCATTCACTCTCCCTACTTAATACACTGAGACTTTGTTACCTCCCACTTTTTTCTATCATGATTGCCATAATGCAATTTTGATATAGTTTCTTCATGTTGGTACGCATGTCTGTAAGTCTCAATCCCTTCCTCACTCTCATTGCTTCGGACCTCTTTCTGCCTGTCTGTCTGTCTCTCTGCTTGGGAACATCAGTTGGCCTTCCGTTGCCCTAGTAACCCCCACGACCCACTTAACTCGTCCAGATAATCCAATAAGACTTCTTGTCTCATCGCGTTCATTCACAGGCCATCTCACAGGCCTTACGTCACTCTCTATGTCTATTCGGTAATTATGGTTCCTGGACAATAGGAGACATTGTCTAGAAGTAGGCCTAGGTACACTTACGTCTACAAGGATCGTAACTGAGGAGTTCCTATACAGAGCATTAAAACGGTCTTTTAATAACAGTAACCATATTGATAATAACAATGATAAAAATAATAATATCAATAATAATAAAAATAATATCAATAATAATAATAATAATAATGATGATGATGATGATGATGATAATAATAACAATAATAATAATAATAATAATAATAATAACAATAATAATAATAATAATAATAATAATAATCTATTAAAAATTGAGCTAGGAAAAATGAGGATCAACTGCCCAAGCATTTCCAGACCACATAGACGAATTAAATTTAGCCCAAAGTTGTAAACTGTCTCAAAGATTTGAATGAGCATATTTTTATACATTTTTCTCAAAACCGTAAATTCGAGAAATTAAAAGCAAAACACTAAAAACTATTTTTAGAGTGAAAGAATCTATTTTGAGATCGAATCTGGACAGTACTTCCGTAATGATTTGTAAATAAAAAAAATATAATGATGAAATGTATGCAGTGTCTTTTTATTGAAAAAAAAATCAATTGAAGCGACTCTGGAGTCGATGCTCATAATATATACTTTGTGCAAGAAGATTAATCGTTATGTAGATGGGTAGACGAAGAAACTGCTCAAATCTTAGCATATTACCCAATACATATTACAAAAACTGTTATTATAAAACTTTTGTCCCAAACATTTAACAATATGTATACAATCTTCTACAGCCATGCATCAATCATAATTTGAGGTGCACATTTTGATACATTGTGTTTCGTTGTTGCTTATGGCAACGTCTCAGTCGCCTCTCTTGTTTACAGGCTATCTAGATATAAAGGTGTCGTTTAAACTGAGTTCTAACGTAGATTAAGAAAAACTGTTAGGCGATATTTCTCAGCAAAATTTTTCATTTCGTTAATTCGTGCGACAATACCGCCTCCATATTTCCTCCAAACGCTAAAGCTTTAATATGCACAGAATTTGAATAAAGTATAGTAATTACATTCTAAAACAAATTTGTGTTCTAGTACGTTCAACAAAAGACAATAGAGACCTTTAGCACACGCACCGTGTCTCACTACGCGTACGTGAAAATCGGGAAAGCAGATTGAGGAAACTATAAAAATAATGAAACCAGTTTCTAAAAATAGACCCACAGACGTTCCCGTCATGCTCACGCGTTGGCTGCTTAAACTCTGTATTAAGTTATGTCGCCAAAACAATCTTTGATCCTTATTATATTTTCTTAACTATCAATGCAGTTGAATGGAACTTAGTTGAACAACGTCTCCCAAGGTCCCCCCCCCCCTTTTTTTTCAAATTCCGACTATTCCGACTCACTCTTAAAATATCACCATCTCTTTCTTTCCTTACTACTACCCTCAACAGAACCATTACGACCGTTATCAAATATCACAATTGTTCTCACAGTCACAGCGTCAGTCAGCAATTCTTAATCATTTTCATCTTTATGATACTGATTGTTATGATTACTATCATTTTCATCATCATCATCATCATCACCATCATCGTCATTATCATTACCGTCATCATCATAATAATAATAATCATCATCATCATCATCATCACCATCATCATCACCATCAACGCTGTAAGCATTACTATTGTTGCTTTCACCCCCATCAGAATCACGGTAACCACCATTACATTCGTTGATCTTAAGAGAAATCACTACAAATAAAAATATTATTATAATTAGTAGTATAGTAAAATCAGCATCACCACGAATCGTCATTTTCATAATGCAACGACAACAACTTAAGCCACATTTAACAAAACTTACAATATCGACAAAAGAAAACTCAGACTAAATATGATGAGATGAGTATCCCTTCCATGTTTGGCTACACAGACAATCAGAACATTTAGCAATTTTTAATTCTTTCCAAAAAAAATCATTTCCGATTACCAAAAATTGCATTCTCATTAAAATCATATAAGAAAAAGAGCAGGCAGAAACTTAGCTACACAAACATTTTTTTTGTAATACCTTATCCGTAGTAAATGTATAAGAGAATTTCGTCTTGAGCAGGAACATTCATAAAGTAAAATATGATAAATAGTTTTTTTTTTTAATAACGTTTTTCTATACATATTGCCAAAAAATAATACCGTAATGACAAGGTAGAAATATAACATCACAGTTAAGTTCTGATAAATTTTAGAAGTGTTACATTTAGAATTCCAAAATTTCCTAGATTTCAACAATTCACTAACATTTTTCAAAGAAGTTTATGTGCGTACAATAGTGGTTACCAGTATCACTTAAGACCTATAAGTAAACATTTTACATGCTCTCGCCAAAACTCGGACACATGCGCTTTGATCACCATTCAGCAACCAATTTTTTAATTTACCTTTAACTGTCAACTGTTGTTGAAAATGAGTCTGTTAATATGTTTTTAGAAGAAAAATTGGTCTTTCTTTTGTAAATGGCACACTGAGACTCATGTACTTATTGCATTGCGCATGCGCAGAGAAAAATTACAGTTTCGAGGGTAGGACTATACATGTATTATGGGTGGAAATAGAGACTTTCGCATGTTTTGGTTGTAAGATTTTTTTATGAAAGAAAATTTTTGCTTGTCAAATGCTCACAGCTTTTAAATATAATTTTTTTTTCATCCGAGAACGTGAGCTCTGAATATAATTTTTAAAGCTCAGTTTTTTATTTAATGAGGAAAGGAAATACAGAGAGAGTTTGTATGAACATGCCTAAATTTTAAGTCGCAAGAACGTTATACAAGGAAAAGTTTTTGAGAAGCATTTGAATCTAAGTGTGAAAGTTGAAATGGGAAAGCCATAACCAGTAATGTTATACAAAACAGGTGTAAGCGCTGTTTAAGATTGGACAGGAGCTAGAGCTCTTGTCTTGCAAAACAAAGAGAAACCAATGTCAGATCTTTCCAATTAATGAGTGTTGTGGAATATTTTCACAAGATTGACTCAAAGCAGATTTAAGAACTAATGTTCTCGGATACACCCCAATTAAAGCAAAAGAAGAAACGATCCAACCTATAAATGAGTCAGTTTGAAAAGAAAAGAAATTGAAAACTGGAATGAGGAAAGTGCTTCGCCCCAAAACAAGTAAACAGGAAGACGGACAGCTATAAGTTAAAGCATCCATTAGCCCTTGTTAATATAATTTTTTTTGTAGGCTGTCTTTCTTGTAACAGACAGCTCCGCTTTATTGGGCTTGCCCAAATATAAACAAAAATTTCTGCACAAGTAACGTTTTGATCTATCTCTTACAGTATTTGGTATTAGTTAGAACATAAGCAATCTCAAAAACATTTTCTAGTAAAGGGGGTGAGAGATGTGTTCAGTTTTAGGCAGTTGGTCTAGATTTGAAACCGTCTCGGTCTAGCTCTATGAACAGTCAGAATATAGGCCTAGGTCTGATTTGCTGACGACTCGGTGAGCTAGGCTAGCTCCTTCACGATCTCTCTCTTAGTCCGACTTCGCCTCGCGTCTTTCTTTTCCATAATGGCGTCTCCATACTGAACCCCTCGAAGACCAAGCGTGACAGGTTTGTCTGTTCGTAAGCCATCTAGACCACACCAGATCATCTATCCTGCTATGAGTATCACGAGGTAAGTCTAAATTAAAATTGGTTATTCAATCGGTTTTGGCTTATACATTTCACTTTGAAATTCGATTGCATTTGCTTTTTTTCGTCAACGTTTTGATGGAGTGCCTTGAACAGATCGTCAACCATGATGCCCTTAAGTCGGCCCTACACGATCAATTATATTGCGCAAGTCTGGTTGCACAATATAATTGACGATATTTTGTTGCCCACTCACGGTCAATATAATTGACAATTTGATTGCGCAAAACCAAGTTCATTTTGGTCTTGGGATCCGTTGAGGAAGGATGGGCGACTTTGACCTGGCGGTAGAAAATGAAGACGATGCTCCAACAAAGAAAACCCCGCAAACTGGTCAATGGAATGGTTCCTAAAGCGTTCAAGGTTTGGCCACACCAAATTACTACGTGAACGGAGCCATAGCTAGGCAGTTAATTTTAAAGACTTTCTATACATGGATGTTGAGTCGTGCAATGAGCTATTGCGATTGGTCAAGCCCCTAATAGTAAAAACGACAACAAATATGTGTCAGCCCATCTCTCGCATACAGTGCTTATTACAGCGTTACTTGGCCACGGAAAATATCTTTTTCTGTTTTTACAATCATTTTTTACCAATCACAATAGTGGCAAACTTTTTTAGTATTCAATGCATTCCAATTAAAAACCCCTGTCTTTTTTATCATCTACGTTTACGGTTCTAAATATCGAAGGTAAAAGGTATCAGGCCTACATGTGTTATGCAGTATGATGGACAGTCACCACAGGCGGTCAATTATTTGTTCAAAATAATTGATTTCAATATTATATATAAGAGCAAGAAAATATCGAGCAGATTTTGATTCCATCAATACAATCGCGCAAGTCCTTAATATAACCCCTACATGGTCAATTTAATTTTCAATGCCGTGAAAGATGATTTTATCTGGAATCCACTGTATCAGCGTATGTGTGTGTATGGCTAGGGTAGTGAGTAGCGCTCCAGTGTTTGAACGTAAAAATGCTCACCTTGGCAAACTCGAAATCAAAGCGACCAGCCCAGCGCGACCTGCGTAACTTTTTTGCTCTAGCATACATATCTCCGTAAACTGAACACCCCCCCCCCCTCCACTCCTCCTGTATTTAACGCTATCTCGGATAACGGAGGCAGTGCATCGGTCGACGGAAAGTGGTTATTTCTAGGGAGAGCTCTCCGAATTATTAGATGTAGATCTAGATGTTTGCAGATGTAGTTATACTAGGATCTGGGTTCTTAACAAGGGAGAAATTACCAGTTGCAGGATACTCACTTTTAAGCTGATAGAAGATGAGCGAACGCTAAGTTATTTCCCCATAACGCATAATTATAATAACAGACTGTTTGAGACGGTAATTTACATTTGCGCTGGTTGGCCTTATATTTCAACTGCTTCGAGTCAGACCGTCCAATATGCACAATTTGTTTTAACACTGGCATACCAAACGCCCGGCCTTCAATGCACTGAGTGGTTTTAGGTTTCGATTTGTCTAACTTACTAACATGATAGGTCATGGTCAATCTTCTATAACCGATTTTAGTTTGGCCCGCTACTAAGAATCGCAGGTCCACAGAAATTTTCCGCACACAGTATATTACTCTGCTTTTCTGTCTTTAATCGTTTTTTCTTTCTCCCTCACTTTCTCTCTGTCCGCGATCGTTACATTTCTTTCTCCATCTTTCGTAAACCTCAATTAAGTCTAAGTCTTACCCTCTATATTTTGCATCGAAATTCGTTTTAGGCGGGTCAAAAACAGTTAAGTTCTTGTTGTGTTCTCACTTGACCCAACTGTACAAACTACTCAAAGAAGATGGACCGTTAAAAGTCATGCTCTAGCGTGTTTTAGTCTAGGCTGATAGGTCTGTTGTGTGATCCCAACGAATCTAAAAGCCTGAATAAGATAGCCCAAGAAATGTCCACTATGTAGTTTTTTTTTTTTACATTTTTTGGTGGTTTGTCACTTATATTTCCCACGCCTCAAAGATGTTTTTTATTAGAAGACAAGAATTTTTCGAGGCGTACCTAGCTCATTGAGCCGCGCCATTCTTAGACCGCTAGGCTAGGCTGTTCTCTCGGTGTGTTCTTTGCTGATATAGGCTTCAAAGAACATCATTTATACAACGCTTTATCTACTTAATTGCTCATGGATGTACCGCGAGACCATTACCAATCTTATTGCCTTTTAAACTCTCAGAAGATCAGCAGTTACAGCGCATTACCCTCTTAATGTTTGTAAATAACTTTCCTCAAAGATTAAAAGTCAAACTGAGGTAAGGCAAAGGGAAGATTTCAGAAGAATGCAAAAGGCAATCCAGCAACCTCAGCAAGGTCAGTGGACGAACTGGGATTCTGCAATCCAGAGATCCCTACCATGGAAAGATATCTGGCAAATGGCACCCCTAAGAACCAGCTTCCTTGTCAGATCGTGTATGATATCCTTCCCTCAAATGCAAATCTGGTGCGAAGAGAAAAAAGGATGATCCTACATGCCTACAATGTCATGGCTCACAAAGATAAAATGTCCTGAGCTCATGCAAAGTAGCACTTTCACAAGGGCGATATACCTAGAGGCACAACAGGGTGCTTCAGGAACTTGCCTCAGTAATAAGCGCTGCCAAAGGACATTCCAACCCACCTTCGCCAAGCTTCACATTATTTACAACAGGGAGCGGGGCTAAGTAATGGTGTGGGAGGTCGAACACGGCACCTACCTAAAGAATAGGGCTTCTGGACGGCTGCGATGATTGGAAAATTTCAGCAGATCTTCCAGAATGGGATAAACACCCCGACGTCATCAGGAGATACACATTAAGGCCATACATTGTGATCAATTCACCTTCAACACGACAGTTCATCATGGTGGAACTGAAGGGACCATATAAAAGCAAAATGGAACAAGCCCATACCTACAAAAAGGAAAAATACATGGATTTGAACAAGGAGCAAGAAGAAAGTGGCTACAGGGCGAAGATAATGCCAATAGAGATCGTCGCCAGAGGATTTGCGGGATCACCAGCTTACGGTCTTCTGAGTAAACTCTCAACCAGTGGCAAGAAAGAACCAAAGCCTTGAAACTGAGATGAAACAGCGGAAAACACTTCTCGTTGGATTTGGAGCAGGAGAAATGAGCAGTTGCTTCATAAGGAGTAAAAATACTAATATCCCAGGTAGCTCAGTTGGCTGAAGTCACATAACACCGCACTTGCAATCCATTCAACCAGGTTCGAATCCTGAAGCAGGCAAGAAAAAAGGAAGCAGGGAGGCATCTGGAGTCATGACCCAGATGTGGCACGTCTCGCGCCCAGGGTGAATGAGTCGCATATTGTAATTTTCACATTTCATGTCGTAACTGTTTTTAACAAGATATTTTTCCGCACTGATGGAGGTGGAGCAGGCACACTTTAACCTGTGCTCTGGCGCTGGTTAGATCTAGTAGGGATCATGAGGGTGACTTCTGGCAGAGACATTGTCTTTTATACATCACATCCTGGTACCTAACAATCGCTGGTGATCATGTCAGTGATTTTTTTCTACTTTTGTTTTGCATGAATAAAATAATCATTTCTTAAACCTTTCATGCAACACACTGCAAAACAAAGTCAAAACGGGTGTCTTAAACAGGAAAAAACATGAAAATTTAAAACCAAAAGTTGACCCTGGAAACGGAGTCCGAACAACAACTGAAAATGAAGGGAGGGTATCACCTTTCTACCTGGACGAAGTTCCGAGCGACAACCTCCACAAACCATAACTGACCTTTTATATTCAAGGGTGTTGCTATTAGACTTTGTGATAGAGGTCCGAAAGACATGCTTACCCTAAAATAAAAACCACTTGTAGATCAATTAGCTAGGTAGATCAGATAAACACAAGACCCGTTATTATTAGTGCGCGAAAAAAAGAAGATGGCGAGTCTCTATAGAGATAGAGATCCTTTTCGAATACAATAACCCTTCCTATTCCTTACAGATGCTAAGGCCAAAATTAAATCTAATTCTGCTTTCCCATATAAAGATGCTTAAATATAGAACAATTCAGATACTACAACTATTTTTTTCCTTCTTCTTTCTCTTTTCTGTTTTTTTATATCTGCCTAATAAAACATTAATAATATATTAAAGTCCTTACTGTCACAGCCACATATTACTAGCAACCAATTGCTTTGTTGAATCTTACCTAACTTTAGTGTGTCAACATAAGACCTTGTAACAAAGGTGCGAACGATAGCCTACATCTTGATGCAAAATGGAGAGTAGTTCAGCTTTTTCTGTTAAAATGTCGACTAGAAGATGGTTTGAACAACATAAGCGAACCAGACTCTGTATTTTTGCTTTAGTTTTCCTACTGATATTTTTAATCAAATTATTATTTTTTCAGTTCCCAAAACAATGCATATTTTAAGACGCTCCGGCATACTGTGAGGCGGTAAAGCCTATCTTGTCTTAAAGACCATGCGCTGTTGAAAAAAGCAGGATTTACGTATGCTCCCGTATTTGCTGTGAAGCTGTAAGGGCTGCCTGGTTTATGGCGACCAGGAATCTGTTAGCAAAGGTAAAGTGTACTAAATTCCAAAAAAACTATTGATCACTCTCGCTTCACAGAACTGGCCTACACCCCCTATCTTACTGCTTAGATAGATAAGGAAAATAGCAATACTAATAAGTTACCATAGCAGAAACTTTGCATGCCCCTTTCGACCCCCCCCCTCCTTGACACAAGTCGATCCATCTCCCTTAATGCATTGGGAGTTAAAAGAAGTGTCTCACTCGCGTCTCTAACGAGCGGATGGCTAGGGTTATGGCTAGGGTTAGACTAAAAAATAAAACGAATAACACTTCAGTTCGAGTGAGGAAACTTATTGTAATGCATGCCCACAACTAAATTAACCCACTAAACCACGGTGTCAAAAATATTAGGGCAGACACAGGAAAATAACAAAACATAAGATAATCCTCTATTAAGATCTTCAAGCTGTGACATCAGAGGAGCCACAAAAATAACTGGACCAAATTCTTAGGCAAATCAATCACTGTGTTTTTCTCGGCTGAAACTATCAACAAAAACTGCTTATTAAAGTTTTGCACAGACCAACCATTTTACTGTACTGTTTCTCGGCTAAGATATCTCAAGGTGCATTTTTAACTGGACCAAATATTTTACTGTATTTTATTTCACTTCAATAAAGACACCTGAAGGTGGACAAAATGACTTACCAATGCTTAATACACCAAATAATTTAACTCTTTTTTTTTAGTAAATGCTAAACGATGAATCGCCTTATGGTGCTGTTTTTTTTTTCAAGACATGAACTTTATCGTGTTTTGATTTCTCTTCGGCTGATAATCCACGGTGTATTAATGGCTTGTTAGTTTTCTTCCCATTTCCTCCTTTTTTGCCTTTCAGCTCTCTGGGAAACTCGAGCTTTTAGCTCTTCTACGCCATTCAACCATGTGCTTTTTCAGTTCTTTCCGTGTCTTCTTTGCAGTTGCCATCTCAGCCTCTGTTTCTCTCTTCTAGGTCATTGTTGCCTTCCCTATGTCTCTGTTTCCCTATGGATTCTATGCAGACTATAAGTTGCTTTGATTTTGTCATTGTGTTCCCAATCCGTCTCGAATTCATGTTCCCCAACTCCATCTTTATTGACTGTTGCTGTGTCTTTTGATTCAGCTCTTAAGTTACTAATGATGTAAATTCAGTGTGATGTGTGCTGATGACTCGTCTCATTCATCTGTTGCTGCAGGAACTGGGGCTTGTGGATGTGGTCTTGTTAGTTTGCCACGTCTCTTATCCATAGAGTAACACTGTCCTCATGATGATTTAAAGATCTTTAACTTCGTCTTTTCCTTGCAATCTATCCCTTTACTGTGCTTTGTTTTACCTCCGCTGAGACACTTTAATGTGGACAATAATCAATGTTCAAATCAATTATCTCTTTATTGTACATCTTTCTTAAACTCGTCTAATATTTCTCAAAGTCAAAGTACAGCCATATTATCTTTTGTCAATGTAGTTCTACGAAACAATCACCTTATTTTAAGTCTCTTTTAAACTCGACTGAGATTTCTCAAAGTCAAGGTACAGCCATATTATATTTTGTCAATACTTTTGGCAAATCTATCAACTTAATCTGTTTTCTTTTCCGTCGAAGGAGACGCTCTAAGGTGCAACAAAGGGGCTTAGTAACGTATCTCAGCAAACCGATCCTTAATTGCTGTGCCTTTTTAAAAACTTCTTGCAGATCTTCTAAGATACAATGATCTGTTTTTTTTTTATGTTTCAAGCAAGCCAATGCTCTGATTGTTTCGGTGTGGCGCCGGAGCCTAGTGGTAGACCCACGGTTGTTGGTCCGAAGGACGTTTAGTCTTTGAGGAAGGCATTTAAACACATTTCTTCGCCTCACTCATGCTATAAAGGAGTACCCTACTATGGTAAGTAAAAGATCTTGTCAGAATGCCAAAGTGACTACCAGATCTGTGTATCTAGAGAAAGTCAAGAGAGTTATACATAGTGCCTAATCCGCTGAAATCGTCTTAAGAGCGCCATACATGGGTTCTCCAAAAGGCCATAACAAAATGAATTACCTTCTGAACTCACAAAGCAGCAGCAGTTATAAAACTGGTAAACGTAATGGGAATAACGTTTTATAATAATAATAATGTACATTTGTAAAGCAATAATGTACATTTGTGAAACAAAAGCTCGAGGCGCACAATTTAAAGAAAGATAAAGTATATATGTATACGCTCAAAACATTCACACACCACATTAAATAGCACTTCTACTTCCTTCTTCTAAAAACAACAACAAACATTGAATACAATGAAGCTAAAAGTTTGAAAATTGTAGAGCAGTCTCAGATTTTATTACTGCATCTTCCAGTGGTTTAATGAAAGCTTTTACGTAAAGTTAATCTTTTTATCGAGTGCAAATCATACTTCTATTTGGTGATTACCAAGAACAAAGACAGCCCCACTATCAGTTACACAAGTCTCGAAAACTTAGTCTAGAGTAATGAAAAACAGAGAGAGTCCAATTATCTGTGACAGTTCCAACACCAACAGAGCTACTGAAGATTTCAGTTCCTACTTTCTACTTCTCTCCCGTGTGGGTACGGGGTACTCATTCGGAGGGGAGCAAAGAATTATACCCACCGCATGCTTGTCTCGCGTGACACAGTAAAAGGCTGCTAAGGACAAGCACTTTCCTTCTTGCTTTGTCTTCTTTCCATCTTCCTGTCGTACTTCTGCCGTCCTGTCTGACTCTTCTATCCCTCTAAATCTACTTCTCTCCCGAATATTGGGCATCTTGTTGGCCGTGAGGTGCGACCCGTGAGCGTTAGAACGGGGATCCTGGTGGTTGAGGCGGGCTAGCTTGCAGGCAACTAGGCGGACACCTGGCAACATGCCACTTTGGCCCTGTTTTTACAATCGTAGACGGGAGGACAGTAGGCCCATACTGTCCAATCGGCTGGTCACTAGTGGGCTTGGGTCATCCTCTCCAGGGTAGCCCTGGCGCAGCAGCAACGTCGCTGATAATCCTGCGTCCCCTTATTGGGCTCGGTGGCGGGTGGGGCGCCCCGGGTGTAGAAATATAAAACTATCACATGGATAAATCAACTTCAATACAACCAGAAAAGAGGCCAAGAGTTG
>BMAT01010806.1:495472-526706 GCA_019649035.1 Elysia marginata
AAAAAAATCGTTGTTTTTTATTTTTTTTTTTAACAATTTTCTGCATTGAAAGGTTTTGTGACAAAACGCGTTATGACATGTTAAAAAAGCGAGAGGCGGGACAAAAACTGCTCTTATTTTTTCTTCGTCCTTGAATATTTTACCTTAAAGTGTTGTTTGTTACTGCTATGTCTATATGTATGTTAGTGACACCTCTTTTAAAAGTATTGTTTTCACACAAAATATGAAAATTTAAAAGAATGGATAAACTGATTTGTCATCAAACCAAACTTTTGTTTGTATTAACATACAAAAGATCCGGTGATCGAACGAGAAAAATGTGTTCCTTCATGTAAAACAAACGTATGATGCGCGTTCAAATCCGAGTCTTAGGCTGCGTTTGTGTGTATGGGCCATAATATATTTAAACTTTGATCTCTCAGCGATGAGATTCTTGTTTTCAATATAACATACAGTACTTGGATGAGTTTAATAAATTAAAAATTTGGAATCTTTCACACTCAACGGATTCGTATCACTTAGACATAAGCGTTGACCATGAGTAAAATAGGACCAAAGTTACTCATTTCGAAAAATCTAAAAAAGTTTTCAAATAATGAGATTAATCGTTTATATGAAAACATTATCTAGAAGCTTATAGTTATTTTAAACTTTCATCAATTTTAAGTCAGCGTTTATTTTAAATCAACTTTTAAGAGTCCTACTTCATAAACAATCTATAACGTGAAAAACAAATCGTTATGATTTATTGTAACGTCGCCAAACTCAATATTCACCCACTAAATTTCAAGCAAAATTTGAAGTAGCGATAGTCTTGGGAACAAAATTTCCAAAAATTATTATAAAGAGTGAGATAAAAATCGTCGTCGTTAAAATTCAAAATAAACGTTTCTCTATTATGTTTATAGCATCAATCCTTAAAATTTCTAGCAACCGTATTTTGGACATTTGAGAGTAAACTTGGGGTTCCAGGTTTTTTATGTTCCATTAATCATGAGATTTGAGCGCCTAGAAAAATTGGTAATGATGTATTTCGCCCTTGTGTATTATTCTAAGGCGTGCAATTATTTCCTGAAGTCTTTAAAATTATCAATATTAGAAACCTTAGTTTAAGCGCTACGCCCCTGAAGTAAATGCCGCTGGTACATATTTTATTTTTTATTTAAAAATGTTATGTATTCTATAATGTCGTTAAAAAGCAGTATCATTATGGCGCTTCTCAATATAACATGAATATACAGCGATAAAGAAACACCATCTAGATCTAAAACTAGAATACCAGTACGCCAATAGTTGGAAGACCTGCGCTGATGAGCCGGCCAGGGAAAATTCTTGGTCCATGATAGAGCGGGGCTGGGCAAGCGCTGGAAGAGCACTGGGACCAACTTGAACTCTCATGATTATTTCATACAGTTTGTTCATGTTGTCTTTTTTGTTACGTGTGTATACACACTGAAGTGTTAATGCACGGCTGTTTATTTGCATAGTCCGTGCGTGTGGGAAGGAAAGGGGAGCGCACAAGTGAAAGAGAGGACGCACATAGAGAAATGTAGAAAAAAAAACTAGGGTGTGGTTGAGGAAGCAAGGAAGGGAAAAAACAGAGACAGTGTGATTGACAGAAAAAACAGGAGGAAGAGAGCGAGACTGAAAGGAACTGGATGGGAGGGAGCGCAGGGGAAAAACAATACAGATTGTGCGAGACAGAAATCAAGAGGTACACAGGCAGAAAGGAAGAAACAGTTTATGTCAAAGATTGAAACAAACAAAACGCAGTAAGAGAGAACCAGAGACAGAGGGGTCGTCAGAGAGGAAGCGAGAGAGAGAGAGAGAGAGACTGGAGAGACAGAAAGATTAAGAAAATAATTGGAGCAGCAGACAGGCATAAGAAATATTGTCATAAAGCGATACCAAAAGAAAGAAACTTACAGCCATACAAACAAGCTATGACAAAGACTGAAACAAGAACTTATTGTATATGAAAATTAAGAGAAAGAAAAGAGAGAGAGAGAGAGAGAGAGAGAGAGAGAAAGAAAGAAAGAGTAAGAGAGAGAGAGGGGGGTAGATACGGAAACATACAACACATACACAAATGGCAAAAGATGCGTAGCCACACAAAACGTTAGAGTGAGAGAAAGATAAAGAAGGGGCGGGGGGAGAGATAGAGAGAGAGGCAAGGAGGAGAAAAAGAGGTAAAGAGAGGGAAATTAAATAGAGACATTGATGTTTACCAGGTGGCATCATTTGGTTTTGGGAAAGATGTGATGTATCAGACTTTACGTGCTTTATTTTCCATTTTTAACTGATAGCGAGGTAATAGTGGAAGTGTTAATCGTTATGAAGAATGTACATTATTTTTTAAACGAAGGAAAAATTCAATTTTTCTTTTGCATTTAATGTCTCTCATGTGTTCCAATTATAGTTTTTTAGACTTGACGGAACAAGAACAAAATCTCACCTGAATGTAGTAAGCATTATAAATTATTATTTATTTGATGCTTTCATTTGGAAAGTAATTTCTTCATTACAAAAGCAAATATCTAGAGACCAGCGTTTGCGTCGATGCCGTTTGTTGCAGAGAAACTTTGGTTTTGAAGTGATTTCTATAACTCATTTTTTTTTCTTTGAAGCTACAAACCATTGTTACTTTTCAGATATAAAAAATGTTCAAAATAGGACAGCCTCATATTAGACATAGAAATAGAAATTGCATACGAACCACGTCCGTTTTTCATTTTATCTTTTCGCAAGGGAAATAACCAATACGCTACAAAAACCCCAATCTTAAAGAACGGCAATCAAGGAAAAGGAAAATAAATATCAATAATTTATTGTATCACTCGTTTTGAGAGATCAAAAAGCTGCTCCCATGCTTCTTTTTCTCCAACAGTTCATTACATGTACACGCAGAGCTTATAATCTGGATGAATTTTTTTATGCAACTTTCTACAGAGTTTCTTAGAACGACTTAAAAAACGTAGCAACTTTACTCTTTCACACAGGAAGCACCTCAATATATTGATTTCAAGTCTTAGACAAGTCGGTTAGATCTCGCGTTTGCGGCATAGTTAGAGTTTTTATTTATTTTTGTTACTATTTGTGAAAATTACAAATCAAGGGGGTAGAGGGGGGAGGGAAAAAGAGAAGATTGTAGCAAAGTAAACCAAGCGACTTATGGGAAGAAGGGTGATTTAAATGCAGACTTACAACTTACTACTCTTTTTAAAAGGCTCTAGGAAAAAAAAATTTTTAAACTACATAAATTAAAATCTTTTCCAAGTGACGGGACTTCTACCTTTTTACTTAATTCTATTTTGGACGAACTTATCAAAAGTAGAGACATGATACATACAGAAAAATTAAGTTTTGGAAGGTGCAGTAGACCGAGAGGTCGAACCAAAGACAGAGAAGGTTGGATATTTATTTAGAGAGGGAGATAGAATACGAAAAATGTTCAGGTTTTTTATCTGGAAAACTTGAAGTCGTGAGTTTCCTAGACAGAGAGAGAGAAAGAGAGAGAGAAAGAGAGAGAGAGAGAGAGAGAGAGAGAGAGAGGATGCGTTTTGGTTCTGTATTTAGCTAAGATCACATGGGAATCTCCATGTATGACAACGTGCCGGTAAGATAATTTATACAACAATAGCAATGACAACTGCAGTGTCTGGTTAGAAACCACATACCAAGCACCGATGGTTTGATGTCTCTAAAAAAATTGATTTAAATGAGATTGAGCCCAACGCGTAAAGTTTTGTGTATATCACTGGTTGCATTGTGTTTCACCGGTAACGATTTCAAGCAGAGATCGACTTTGAGTTGACGAAACATAAAATTTCATTACAAAATTTCTTTTATTGTGCGACAAACGTTTTGCCCGAACAATTCGTTGATATACGATATTTTTAAAAATTGGAGTTTATTGTCTAGTCCTGATTATAAAGATCTATGAATGTCTTTCTAATTAAGGTCCATTAGGAAAAATCTACACCGATTGTTGATACAAATGAGGCAATAATGACAGATTCACTTTGATCTTGTGGGATTGACAACCTCAAAGAGTCTATACCCCATGGTATTGCTTTGCTATTCCTTCATGAAATATGAAAGTCTTTTTATCCTTATAATTATTTGCAATACATCCCGAAACGTCGAGGTTAATTGTCGCACTATCAAACATGCTGATTCACCAAGCACTGAAAAGCATTGTTGTGTTTTCAAAAGATACAACCATTTTGTTAACCTAAATCAAAATATACTTAAATTGTACAATCGTTTTTTGAAGTTGTTCTAAGTACAAGGTTAGTTTTGAAAATGCGTCACTTCAAATTAAAAGCGATTGTTACAGGGATTTTACATCAAATTAATTGCGTAGATGGCACCAGTAAAACACTATAATAACAATATTGTTACGATTGAGCCCAACTCTACGTGATTTCATCCCTTAGCATATGTAATCTGCTACAGGTAAGCGTGGTTAAGAAGGTAAAAGGCAACAGTTAGAATGACCCCTTTTTATTTGAATTTCATTAAGAGTACATGTACATGATTCGAAAACAAAGTGGTCTTTTCTGAACATGATTACAAGTTTCATATTTATCTTTAAAGTGTTGTTTAAATGATTGCTGGAGGGTATTTAATACCTGAGAGAGTAAAATTAAAAAAATAAACAATTCAGGTCGAAAAGTACGATTTTTTAAAATAAAGATGAAAGTTTGAGAAAACAAAAAGTAAGTACAAATTTAACATGGTTCTGCAAATCCTGCAATAACATTGTCCCCGTAGTTGTTACTGTACAAAGTCCAGCTCATTTATTATATTTTCACTTTGAAAGGGCAACTTATGATCATACACACTAGCTGACCTACAGGAACAATAATGCAACAAATTGGGGCGCAAAATGCTTTGCCGGAAGTTAAAACATTTCTAGTCTCAATGTGAACTCCCTTCCACGGTATCAACAATTTACAAATTTTTTCCTATAGCTTAAATCAAATATTGGTAATTTGGTATGAATAACTACCAAATCATTTCTGGGGCTTTTGAAAACGATTTCATTACTGTCTGTACAGAACAAAGAGAGGACCCTTGTGTACTATTTGGACTAACTTCCAATTTCGTGCACTGTTCATTTACCTCGCACCAGTCGATGACATCTATGTCGAATCACCAAGAACAATACTAGATCTGGTTACATCTCATCAAGTTATCATCGGGTGGGACCAACGTTTGATCGAACACAAACCTCATCATCCTAGATCTTTATCTTTATCCAAAACATTCTACTATTCAGCCAAATTGTGATTGCAGCGCCAGTAATGTAATTTTGTTTCAGGGATGTAATTTCTCTCTTTATGTTTTATTCATGATCAAAATAACGAAAGAGCAAGGCTATAAAAGTTCAGTTCAAGCTGAAATTTCTGAGAATGATGCCAAAAAAACTTTCGCCAGCCCAAACTTTTGGTTTTAATACATTTGGCTCTTAGATACTAAAGATTAACTCATCCTAATTTAATGCTACCCACTCTCTTTCTCTCTCTCTCTCTCTCTCTCTCTCTCTCTGTTAATCTTTTTCTCTCTCTCCTACCCTCTTCTCCCTCTCTCTCTCTCTCTCTCTCTCTCTATGGGTCACCCACTCTCTGTCTCCTACACTCATTGCCTCTTCGCTTAATCGACATATATATTAACCACATTTAATGAAAAAAGAAATAGTTTAGCTTTGTACCCTCGGGACTTGCAATCGTTTTTTGATCTTCAACGTTGAAATTAATATTTCAGATGCAAGTGCCAAAAACAACTTGGCTTTCAAAATTTTCCTTTGCTGTCAACAATTGTGAGAAAACAATTTTACATCATTGATATAAACATTGGCCTCACAACACCTTCCTCTCGGCGTCTGGCTCACATCGACAAAACTGGCAAAGTCCCAATTGACTACAACTTAATTAATAGATTCTCCTCTTTTGGCAAAGCGCACTAAGTCGTAAAATCATTTTTTTCCGACAACTTCTGAACAGCATGTTTTAAAGCATTAGTTGCTACAGGTTCCCCGCGAACGGTGTAGGATTTTACCGCACAAAGAGCGTTATCTGCAGATATTATATTTAATTTTCTTTTTGTTTTACATTCAAATCAAAACCAACGACACTATGCCAAATTTAGTATGTATGAGATCAAATCAAATCAAATCAAAATATGTTGCAGTTTCAATGGTTCTGACCTTAATCTACCTATTGGTGAGGAAATGTGTATCAAAAGTAGTCTAAGAGCATGTTTTTAAAACTGCAAAAACTTTTTTCTAGCATGCCATACAAGGAGATGCGTAATCTGCAAAAAAAAAGACGGAAGAGATTGGTGTTTCCCAAGTTGTGACACGTAGATTTAGATCAGGACTATTGCTTTACACTTACTATATCTACACATAGCGGCTCCAAATTTCAAAATAATACCTTCATATCTTACATGTAACCCTTTACTGTCCCCGGCATTGAATAATCAGTTAAAGAAAAGCCGTGATGTCACTATTTGATGACTTAAAATTTCATAGGCAACAAATCTTTCTTCTTTGCAAAATATTTTTACTGGAGCGAAACGGAGAAAACGTCTCAAAGAAACATAGTAGGAATAAAACTAAAGGTCTTAAAGCCTTATTTCAGATTAAATTTTGAAATATTTTTATATTCCATTTTGTGACATGTAGAAATAGAACTTCGTTTTACTTTTAATTATTGAAAAGGGGGGGGGGGTATAAAATCACAATAATGTTAACTTAAGTCATATTTCTGCAAGAAATAAAATTATTACCAGTTGGGCAGGAGAATTTACAAAATATAAAAAAAATCATCAATTTTACACACTTCAAACGTCTATTGCTTAGCATAAATCATATTGAGCTTTTAATATTAGAAAATATGGATCGAAAGCTTTTACAATGCATATATTTCTTTGATGTTTTAATGAATAAAATCATGTCTTTGAATGGGTTCTTAGAGGTCTGGAAGTTTCAATGTTTCCGGAATAGTTCTCACAAAAAAGATCCTTGGTAAGATTAGAAACATAACGCATTAGTTTAAAACTATTGAAATAAATTTAGTAATAACATAATAAGATACTTAGGAAAAACACGGCAGATGCATTATCACGGCTCAAAGATTTTTTCCAAACCTGCAATGAGTTTTTGTCTATCATCTTGCTTTTGTGTTTTAATTTTCTCTGTATATTCTTACCACCCTTTTATTGTAGTTTTTTTTTGTTTTCTGTTTTTTCCTTGTTTTTCCTTTGTATATCTGCTCTCCTGCCTTCGCGACCGAGTTTTTTTGTTTGTGAGTGGGTCCCTCTCTTCTCTCTTTTTCTCTCCTCCTCATTACTTTTCTTTCTGTTTCAATCTCAACTTTACTTTCTACAGCTTTCTTAATAAGGTTTATTTCTTTTGTTATAGGTTTTTTTTATATTTTCCTTCTTCCTCCCTTTATTTTCCTACTCTTTAAAGTTTTATCTACAATCTATGCCTGTCTAAACTGTCTGAAATGTCATTTTATCTCTTTCGTTCAACGTACCTTCCACCTGGTTACATATCTGATTGTTCTTATTTTTTCTTACTACACCCACATTCTACAGAATCCTCCCCCCTCCCCCTTCATTTCCATACTTTCCTCCGTTAGTTTATGTCTCTTTATCTCCAATTTACCCCCCCCCCCCAATGCTCTCTTTTTGGATGCAATTTAATTTCTGATGAAAATGCCATAAGGATATTCTAGCTCTTTGCATTCTTTAGTCTCTATAGCGTACACGAGAAATGTGTTTTTATTAATACCGACATGTTGTACAACTCAAATGGATAAATCATTGAAAAATCCTTCGTGATAAATGTGGTGCTGATCTAAGAAATGGCCAAACAGTTGTAACCATAATGCGATTTCCTCTTTACCACTCTCAACCCCCTCTCTGTCTCTCTCTTTTCTTCTCTCTTTATTTCTTGTTTCTATTTTTGTCTCTCCCCCTCTCCTTTCCTCATCGTATCTGCAACACTAGTAGACCAATTCTTCCTTTTTGTATTTTTCTCAACCAACTTGACTGTTTTATGCTGTTCAGCTAAAAGCAATGCAAGATCTTGCTAGGGTCCTTTGCTGCCCCTCGGCGAGTTACGTAGACAGATTGGCTTGAACCTATGAGAAGAGTTTAAAGAACAAATATCGGTTTCACGCTCATTTTAATACCACTTTCCCATCTCTCTCTGTCTCTGTCTGTCTCTCTCTCTCTCTCTCTCTCTCTCTCTCTCTCTTTTGCTCTGTGTGTGTTTCTCTCTCTCCTTCCTCTAGTTTTCTTCCCTCTATCTTTCTCCCTGCTATAATTTTATTTCTTCTCTGCACCGTCTTTTTGTAGACTCCTCTTTCTTTCTACATTCTCTCTCTCACCAGTTTGGGTGACGTACAGTTCCCCCTGTTGTCTGGCCGATTGGCAGGGATAGATAAATCCGGGTAACTCACAGAGCGGCGAGATTGCTGGGGAAGGGGGGGGGTGGAAGCGAGTTCAAATAATATCATTCCATGCACATCATAATTATAGGTATTGGGGTTTAGTAAACTCAGACCACACTAACTTGTGAGGCTATACATACATTATGTGTGAACGGATTACTGTAGATCTAGCTCCCTCCTAGTATGACGCCTGCCCGAGATCTTCAGCATCGCTCACCAGTCGCTCACGCTCAAGGGTTCAGATCTATCTTTACTCACAGTCGGTGCACTTTTAGTTCAGCTTGCCTAGACTTAGTTCTGGTACCGGTGTTGCGTAACATTTTCAAACCATCTTACAATTTACATCAATCATATTGCTGCTGTGTACTAAGCTAGAGGCACAACTCTCGTCCTTTGACAAGTGCATACATTTTTTTTCCTGGGGACGAACCAAAAAAAATACTTTTATTCAACACCTTGATACTCTATAACACTACATTTTTTTTTCAAAAATCTTTGTCAAGCATAGAAAAATATCATTAACGTTGGAGCTGTGCTAATTTTTAAAAAAAATTATCGTTTTAGTTTGAAACCGACTCAAGAGGATAGGATTAAATCTTCAAGATGGATTGTTTCAGGTAGGTTGAATACTTGAATTTTATTTTCTTTCTGGTCTTCTTTATACGTAGATGAGTTCCTTTAACACTCTTTTTAACGAAAGATTTGCTCTATAATTTAGTTTATTAGAGAGCGTAACTGCTTTAGCTTTTTTCACTTATTAGTCTTACCTACAACCCAAGCCATGGTAGACTAGGGAGAAGGGATAATGAGGTAATAATATAAAATAGGATTGAAGGCTTTGCTGTATCTTGTGCATTCAGCCGTTGCACAAGGTAAAAATGCAACGGTTTTATTTTTTTCCTTCTATATTATTACATATATCTGATGCTCCGTGCCTGCTTTTAATATACAAGCTGGTCTAGCCACTTACAATCACATGTTTTTACTTATGAATAAACATTACCAGTGCCAGTACATAAAGTAACAGGTGATAAGCTCACTGTGTAATTAGGACTGGCTAAAAAGAATGTGCAATTTTTTGCTCCTTTCACGGTGGAATTGTCGATCTAAGCGATTGTGTTTGGTAAAGTCAACTGGGGGCAACATTAAAAACGGTATAACAAATCTAGCTTTACCTGAAACAACATATTTTTGTGCTAAAGTAGCTGGCACAGCAAAGTATGTAATTGATTTATTGCCTAAGTGAAGTCATTATTGCTAGCCTGCATTGCCATTCAAAGCTATAATTTAAAATAAGACTCAATTGGTTCAAGAATAGTTTTGTGCATTGTAGGCTGTTTCAGTTCAGATACTGAAATACTTCGATATGCAGACTGTATATTACTGAGTAATATAGAGTTAAAAATTATATGCACATCAAAACACAACTGAAAAATGATTTTTTCTTCTTTCCTTTCAAACGCTAGTACAAAATGTTGACTGATCTGTGATGCTCTTTCCATTGGTTTTAAAAGATACTGTTTTTACCTAGTGTTAAAAGGGGCTGAGCTGTTTGACATAGCATAATTAATACAGTATAGTTATCTTCAAATGCACTTAGCTGCAATGTAAATTATATCGTTTAGAGAAAAGAAGGTAATAGCTACTTTTTTACTAAAACGCCGCAGCTAGCTTTTGATATGCGCAGATTTCATATTATACAATGCCATTCAGAATTTTTTCCTGTGACACATCTAAATGGCATCTTTTTGGTGATATATGTATTTGTTTCTAAAGATATCTGGGTCTGCAAGGGGAAATAAATGACGAACTGCTTCCTTACAAAGATGTTTTGCGATCTATATCGTATTGCAAGTCTCCTATAACAAATAAAAGTAAAATATAGCATTTCTGTATCATCTTGAATACAGGTTGATTTTCGCCGCTGTTTTCAATGCGGTTTTTGTTTCTTTTAATGTTCTATTTTTTATGGAAAACATGGCATTTCCAGAAAAAGTTTTGTAATGGAAAAGTTTGATTGTGGAAGGTATAATTTGAAACTATGCGGTAAAGTCTTAGGAGTACAAAGTAGTTGTTGTTTGTGAGGGATATATTTGGAGGGTTTATAGGCCTTAAGGGAAGTTAGCGATATAATTATGTCATGAAATATGTACCTGTTGGGAAGCGAAGTGATTTTGTTGTCAAATGAAAGATAATGTAATGGTTCGTCAGCTGACACTGTCCCGCATTCGATCCTTGCAGTGGTGTTTCTTGTGTGCTCGATTTGCCATACATTTCCCAATAAATGCTTTGCTCTTTTTGGTTTAATCCTGAATGATAAAGAAACCTCTGTTTGACAAAAAAATGTATTTTAAAAATTTTATGTGGTTTTATGTTCACATCCTCGCTTCTAATACGTTCTGGATAATGGTTTAAAAATGTATCTCCACTTGCCGCATATGCCCATTTTTATTCACCATAATAATAATAATAATGAAGTTATTTTCTAGCGCCTCTTCCTACATGTAGGCTCGAAGCTCTTTACAACAATACATCTACCCGAACAAAAAATGCTGACATAATGACAATTTTGTACAAAACAATCTATTAACAATTCAAAACAAACAAAGGAAAACCAAAAGGTGCATGTACAAAATTAAAAGGAAAAAAAAGGATATACATTGACCATCGGTAGTCGGATACATTTCTTGACACAAACTAATTAAGGTCTTCATATAGCGTGAACAAATGTTTTCAATAGGGTCTTAAACTGATTTACCGACGTAGCCTCCCTGATAGAAAGGAGAAGGGCATTCCAGACTACTGGGGCACATTGCACAAAGGCTCTATTAGTATTACCGTCTTTTCTTGATGGTTTACACGGAACTGACAACAGAGCTTTATTACATGATCTTAAGTTGCGCGTAGGCGTGTACAAGCTTACAAGACCTTTAAGATAATTAGGGGCATAGCCGTGAATGCATTTATAGCATAAAACACCGATCTTATACTCTATTCTAGTTTGTACAGGCAGCCAGTGTAAATGTTTAAACATGGGTGACACGTGATCAATTTTGCGTTTTTCACCATAAGTGAAAACGGAGCCATTTTGTACTACAATTATACAGTGTATATCTAGCCTTCTTTTTTAGAGAGTATCAAAGAGAATAAAAAAATTTTTGATGATGACATAAACAGGAGAATAAAGGGGATTATCTGTCTGAACAGAGATAGTTTTAAGATGTGTCTTGTGTGCAGTCAGACATTTTCAATGATCGCTTCAATTTGTGTTTATATTGGAGTTAACATCGTTCCCTTAAAAAAATATTAAGTCCTGCAAAAAGTCGAAGCGCGCTATTTCTTATGTATTTTCAAAGGGGGATTTCCTCTTATGTGTAAAGGTATTGACTGATCCAACTGTTTAACACTTTATTTATCAAGGAAAGACTTTACTTTATTAAAAAATCATTTACTTTTGATAGCAGATTATTGCTATTGATTTTAAGCTTAGAGTAACATCTAATCTCAGCAATATATGCAGGGCGTTCAAGGCCTCCACAGCATAGACCTATAAGTCTCACGTGAAATTAAAGACTTTATAGTTCAGTGAGACTTAACACTTCCTATTTTGGATCCCTAACATATGCGCGCTTAGCCACACTATGGCCGAAAGAGCTGTGCACAATCGGTTTAGTTTAGACCTAGAGGAAAAACCTTGATTCTTAAGGTGGTTATTCATAGGTGAATAGTATGCAAGGAAACAAATCTTTTCTCGAATTAGAGATTTTTTAAAAAGATATATCTACCATCTAATATAATTTTACAAAAATCTTGAACGTTAATTTAGGAAATTTAGAAATGAATATTAAAAAGGAGTTTCTTGCTATTAGAGAAGGTTTAAGTCTGTTAGTTAAATATGGGCATGAGACATTTCATCGTGGATGACAGCAAATAAATTCAAATTAAATGGTGTTAAAACTGACATAAATGCCATTGGGACCAGTAGTCAATTAAAAAAATAAGAACGTTAAATATTTAAATATCGATGGCTGTGACATTAAAGTCTCTAAAGTCTTTAAAAACTAAGGATGTTTTTTTTGGTTCACAGTTGTAATGACAGGCCATATAAATATTCCATGCAAAAAATCCTTTTTTTCAATTAAGAAACATAGGCAAAGCACGCCCGCATCTCTGTAAACCTACAACAAAACTATTGGTGCCTTTATTATTTTTGAGTCGACTTGACTAGTGTAATTCCTTGCTAGCAGATTTCAAAGTGTTATGCAAGGTTTTTAATTGTGATAAGGGAAATTCCCCTGTGTATCTAAAAATCCGTTAAAGGTGTATATCCTTGAACGACATCTGCGATCAGATACTAGAACCTACTAGAAATTCCGCGCAAAAAGGTCAAAGATAGGAGACAGGTCCTTTGTATTTACGGCCCTAAATTTTGGAATGAATTACCCGAGTATCTGAAAAATGCCTTACCTAGAAATTGTTAAAGAAACCATTGCAAAGATATCCTTTTAAAAAGCTAACAGGGGCAACGTTAGCGTGTCGGACTCGAGATCTGGAGGTCGCGGGTTCTATTCCCGACCATGCCATGTTTCAACTGCCTTGGGAAAGCAATTAACCCTAACTTTCCACAGTCCCCCTACCTGTAAAATGGGTACCCAGCTACAGGCTTCAAATGTACTGGTCTGCTGGGGCATTAGTAGTGCTGCTCTGTGGCGACACAGTTACGCTGAGTAACGAAGACAAGTTTCCCGAAAGGGATTAATATACGAGGGTGGATCAAAAAGTAATGAGAGGTGTAAAAATTTTTTTTTTAAATAAAAAGAGACCTGATTATGTCCTTACTTGATTAATTTATTATTTCGACCTGAAATGTATAGGGTGAGAAGGGGTAAGTCAGGATTTCTATTCCTTCAGTTTACAATTCAACTCGGCATTTTTAAACACAAAGTTTGCACTTTATTATATTGAATTTACGTATGTGCATCTAAATTTTTTTACTGGTAATTGGATTTTAATTTGTTGACACACAATATATCACGTTTGTTTACATTAATATATTTTCACATAGTATTTAATTTTTATTTCATTGCTTATTATCATACTTTGATTGGTTAATACGTAATTTTTTTTTAAAGAGAGCAATCTACTTTCTAAATTTATTAATCTTAAAAGTTGTATATGTCTAGAACATTTTGCATAAGATGGCAAATGGCGCTGTTTAAAAATAAAAATTTATTAGATAAATAAAAAAAACGAGGGGCCTGAGAGTAAACAAATCTCAAAATAAACCTGAGCCTTCAAAACGTTTAACCTTGTATTATATGGCGCGTTGGCTAGCAAGACTGACTTAGAATGGATTTATACTGGGCCCGGCTGGCTCGTTTTCGGCAACAGGAATTATTTAGAAAAGGATGAAACATAAAAATATTTTAACAGAAAAACTATCCTCTATTACACAGGTAGGTTTCGGGTTATGATGTAGTTCAACTGTTATACACAACAAACTGTGTCTCTCCTTCTTTACCAAAATATTTGTTTTATTTCAAATATTTCTCTTGCCTAAGCCAATCGCGGCCCTGTGAAGCTCTCACTTCGAAACATCTCCCGCAGCATAATGTTCCGAATGTTGACAGATTTGTTATAAATGTAGATTTAAGTTATGGATCTTGTTCTAAATCACCAAACTAAATTTTGTCAAGCTTTCCACAACCATGAAAATGAGGTCTTACAATAAAGCATAGACTAAAACTTAAATTTATGGACCAGCCAGTGTAATTCACACTAATACCAAAGTTTTAGCACAATTCGCTGTTAGAATTTTCCACGAGGTACTTTTTGCACTTTAAAAGGCTGGAAATTATATCTCTAGCTTCCCCAACAATAAGTACAGTTAATTGCATATGCCAAGTTGTCTCGGGAAGCCAGAGAGTACTTTCCTAAATGTTCTTGGCACACGGCATTGATGGGTGGTTACCATTATCCCCTTTGTCACCTTTACTTTCGTTAGGTCTAAAGCCTGTGCCACATGAAGCGTATCCCGCACAGAAGACTCCAGACCGTGTCTGGATCGGTGACTTTAAAAGAGTTATCTGCATAGACCTACATAATTTTAACATGGGCACTTGTCTTGTGCAAACAGAAACCAATCCCAGGTATTGAGCCATTCTGGAGTCTTCTGTTCTAAATACATGCCATGTGCAACGGGTTTAAAAGATTTCTAAGCTACCCAATTAGTGCTGAATAGGCACACTCAGCGGGGCCAATAAAAGTTTACCCCGACTGTGGATCGAACCCCGGTCTTCCGGAGTTAGTCGACCGCCCTATGCTCCAATTCTTCATTTTAAAGAAAATTGTACAGGATTGATTTAGGTTTCTGGTTTTTTTTAAGTTCCACCTAGATCTTCATTGAGTATTCTCTCTATTAAATAATTATATTTCCCACTACAGGCCATAACTTATGACGATTACGATTCTGGGTTAGGTCTTCGTAAGTTTGTGTTTGTAAAGATGTACATAAATCTAGGAGTGGTTAAGCGCTGATTGAGAGGGAATTCACAGCCCAGTAGGTTATGGAAACCAGTAACCACCCGAAAGGGCATCTCGAGTTATAGAAAGGTCAGAGCGATTTTACCATAAATTCATCGCTCACATTATATGGTAAAAAAACACCAATGAATGTGCTTTTGCTTAAAAGCTTCAACCAATTTTATTTTTTTTTCGGTACTTTGTCATGAAATAGAGGTAGAGAGAGAGAGTTATACAGAGTGTGGTAGAAAGAGAGAGAAAGAGGGAGAGAGAGAGAGAGAGAGAGAGAAGCAGAGAAAGAGGAACTCGCTATGCATGCTCAGAACTTGCAAAAGGCATTACAAATCAAATGGCTGTGACTGTTAAAAACATCATACACTGTTCTACTTAAAGCATACCATATCATCAATAGTTTACATTGTCAAAGACACACTTGTCCTGGCCTTTCTCACTATATTTGTCGCTCTTTTCTTCCGTTAACTTCTCTCACCCAAAATCTTCATACTCACTATCTATTTTATTTGTACGGGTCAGATATAGCTATAGTTGGCTAGATCTCTATATATGACTAAATCAAGCATAAACTGGAAACTCAGCTTTGGAACACAATTTGTTTCATAATTGCACTTCCGCATCAGCAAGTTCACTCAGGCCTTGAATTTATCATGTAAAATGTTAAACTTATAGGTATAAACGGGGTCTATAATAATTCGTTTTAAATTCAGTATTGCCCTCTAAGTTTCCTCTTTTTACTTCGTGAAAATCTCAAGTTTCATGTGAGCAGTCTAGTTGAACAGTCTATGTGGAGTTCATTAGACCTTTGACAAGGATGTCAACACAAGACACCCGTGGAAACAATACAGAATTAAATCAGTATCATAAAAAAGAATAGATTGTTAGAAACGAAAAGTTGATAGATATTTGTGCTAGGGGTTCATTGGGGGCTATGAATATAATCAGTACGTTTGTTAACTTAAGCTGAATATCTGAAAATTGGTAATATAATATGATATCATCATAGAAGAAGAAAAAAAAAACAAGATGTGAGAGATAAAATAGGAACGCTCGACTAATCTAAGTTTATTCACATCTCAAGAGGGGCGTTTTATCACATTTAAGCCTGCACAAGCTCAAGACGAGATCAACATAAATAACCTTAACAAGGTCCAGAGAAGAACCAGCAACGTACATTTATATAAATGTCATTTTTGTTATTAATCGATACAAGACAGTTAAAAAACATGAAGTCTTCATTCTCTCCTGCCGCTGTTTTTGTGGCAAGATTAGAACCTCTTGGCTTATCAAAATTTTTATCAAATTAGCAACACTTGGTATAAATATTTAAAGATTTTCTAAAAATTGTTTGCGCCTATCATTTCGCAGTCTGTATACAATGCAGCTGGGAGTTTTTCAACTTCGCGAAAAAAAAAACGTCCTAACTTGGAGGGAAAAAACTTCCCGGTTTGTAAATTCACATTTTTATTGGCCCAGCACAAAAATGTCCAACACTCTAGGTTTTCTTCTTTAATGTTTTCGATGAAATAAACACATGTTCATAGCGGTAAAAAAATTTGGTTGAAGAATGAAACAAAATTGAAATCCGCCATCCAGGTAAAGTATTGTTTTTCTTGTAAAATGCCTTTATAGTTTTAAAAAGGAAAGATAATATAGCTGTATTTTTAAATACTGCAATACAGAAGATTGTGTTGGATTTTAAAATGAGAACATGTATCACACACTATCGTAGACATCATAAAATAAAACTCGAAACCTCACAAGCATTTTCTATTTTGCTTATTCGTCTTCCTTTCTCTCAACGACCTTCTTATAACCTATGTAGAATCTTAACGGGTGCCTTAACCAATTCCTTGAAATGAGAAGAGAGGAGAACAAAAACGAAAGAACTTGCATTCTAAAGTAAGAAGTTATGGCGCTAAAATGCCCTCTAGTCGATTATCTCATTACTTTACAGTTTGTTCTCCAAAGTTTGTCTACTTAGTTTTCTTTACTTTCTATGCTTTATTCATCTACCGTTATGAGCCTAATATTGCGATTTTCTTGATTTTTCTAGGCTTTCTATAAATCAAAAGCTAAGAACTGTTTGTTGAATTTAAAAGTTTTGACGCCATTGTCTCATAATTATATTTCCTTCTTAGAATGAACAAAGTAGACTGAATGACTATATTATAAACATGTAATAATAGAAGAAAATCAAATTACTAACGAATGAAAACAGTTGTGATCGCCAAGAAAGTTTAATACCTCGTAACAATCAGTTTTTGAGGCTTGTAGAGGAAGGGTTGAGAAAACGTTGAACACCGAGGTAGATGAGCAGAATATTACAGGTACAAAACAGATTGTTTGATGGTTGGTGTAATATTCAACAGAACAAAGGAGTTTGGAACAATGAGCAAACTTAAAAAGAAGAACAAGAAGAAGAAGAAGAAGAAGAAGAAGAAGAAGAAGAAGAAGAAGAAACAGTAGTCTGTTTGTAGCAGACACTCGCCTCTTCGACCTAGAGGCCCAGGGTGGCATAGCTGGTGAGCGTCTAGTCTTTGGGAAAAGCTTTTTACACAGAAATTGTCGCCACGATAGGGCGTCAATAAGTATTCGGGTATAGGCAGTAAAAAATCTTGTCAGTGTGCTAATGTGATGCGCATTTCTTGCTGCTTCTCTGTGTGCTCAGGGAAAGTGGCCTGTCGGGGATCCAATGTAAAGAGCGCAGAGTACTTTTTTTATTGGATTGGGAGCTGCAAAAAAAAAAAACGCAACGCTTTTTTACTTTGCTTTCCTATAACCTTTCAACACATGACTGGATTAGTTTCATATTGTTACACACATTAATCCAACTGTTAAGCATTGTTAAACCGGTTGGGACGTAATGAGTTTAAACATTAAATTTTAGAATACATGAAAAAATAAACAAAAAGTTACGGAATAAACTACAACTGTTTACACGGGTTAGTTTGGCCTTGAAAGATGACGTGGTGCACAAGAAAAAAGACAAAACACCTTTAGAAGCAACAGGAAAAAAGTTTCATCTAAGAGATTTCATAAGGTCAGCCCGATCCTGTTCTGAGCTAGGCCAATCTACAGTAGATCTCTATCTTAATTCAACAACAGACTTGACAGACACCATTCCAAGCTGTTAATAATTCGTCAATTACAGCTATAACCAGGCCCACGAAAAATGAAATCATGTGATTACCGGTACGTATTAATTTATCGGTAATTATTAGGTTATGAAAAAACAAACACAACAAAACAAACAGCCAAGCAAATAGCCTGAATGGGTGGAGCTCAAACCGGTGATAGAAATTAAGAATAATTAATGGCAATTACATCCAACGATATGTTAGTAATAGCAACTCGTGTAGATAACTCCCAGACCTTGCAAATAGATCTTGAGTTTGAATTAATGATTCTCTTGATAGCTATGGCAACTTTTTATTTTTTATTTTTTTTGTTATTTTTGTAATTATACTAACAAGTATGTTATTAACGTGTATTGCGTTAGTGGATATATATATATATATATATATAAACGAAGTAAAATTTATACACTTTTAGGCAAAATTTTACAAAAAGCTGTAGTTAAAATTTAAAGGACAGCAAGGGTCAAGCGGAGAGAAGTATGATTTCTTGTATTAATGGACGCTGTGCTTTTCATCACATTAAACAACGGAAACATTGAGAACTTCACATTTAGATTGAATAATTGACTGGCTAGTAGGTTGACCGACTCAATATACCAGAAAGAACTTCCAACCCATTTATGTGAAAAAAAAAACGTGCGGTACATAATTATGTTGCATGAGACGTAAGATCATATATATATGATTGACTTGTTGGACAAAAATCCAAACAGTTTCGAACATTAATATTACTAGCTGAGTAACCCGTTCTACGAACGGCGAAAAGGAGCTAGATTAACACAGGAACATTTTACAGGGTTTATAACACAGCCCCAGTAAAGTTTTTTCGCCTTTGTGCTGTGCGGTGTATATAAACCACCGCTATGTATCAAAAAACACTACCCTTCTCCTTACCTCTACCCCCTCTCTTTCTTTCCCTTGTTCCCTTTCCTGAGCTTAATCCCCTTTTTCTTTCCCCCGGTCAATTCCCGTCAAACTCTTAGCTTGAGATTGACAGTATACGGAAAATATAACATAACATAATCCTCCACACCACCCTTCTCTATTTTTCTGTAATTTTGATATTCTGGTTTTCACTCTGATAATTTTTAATTCACACCTTTTGACCTATTACCGCCGTTTACCATTCCATCTCTGTCCCTTTCCCTATGTCTCTTTGTTATTGATTTCCTTGTATTTTTTTTTCAAACTATCCCGTACACCACAGAGCTGCTTTCTTGTATTTCCCTGGCTCTGAATCTGAAGTCTTGAGTTCTTAAAATTAAATTAGGCCTAACATTTCAATGTGAACAACCTCCCCTGTTTTCCTTCTTCCCCCACCCCTCTATCACCTTTCATTCGCTCTCATTCTCTGCTTTTTTTCTCACCGTCTTTCTACCCCCCACCCCATCCCCCATTACTCTGTTAATGAAATTTACAAACCATTAAAACGTATATTAACTCTTTCCGATACAAAATATTTGTAATTATATAATTTCCTTATGTGTTTTCCGAGGCATGAGAGTCGGCTTTGGGTTGTTTTTTTAAAGTATAGGCATCACGATTTTCACAAAAATTAAAAAAAGCATAATTATTTTAAGATTACAGACCATTCTAAATGACCTCTTACATCAATTTAGTGTGATTTGATATGGATAAGCTAATTTTCCCAATTTTAAAGCCTCCCACACAAAAGCCTTTTATAGCTAAGAGTTCACCCCACCTTCCATTATACAATGTAGTATGATTTGTGCTTCGCACTGTAATATTTAAGCGTGTATAAAAAATTTCCAAAAATTTAAACAGAACCAGCGAACGCGTCATGAACGCATTTCGAAGTTCTAGTAAAACTGAAAATAGATTTAAAATGGAGAAAAAACTTGGATAGGCACAACGGTTTTCACATGAAAGAAAAAAGCATCATTATTTTCTGAGATCATAGACCCTTCTAAATGCCCTCTTACATCAATTTCATGTGATCTGAAATGGATAGGCTAATTTTCCGAATTTTTAAGCCCCCCACAAAAAAGCCTTTTCTGTCTGAAAGTTCACCTGTCCTTCCATTATAATAAGATATTAAGAGATTATTATAATATTAGCTACTGACACTTTACCACATTGGTTTGGAGTAGTATTAGTAGTAGTAGTAGTAGTAGTAGTAGTAGTAGTAGTAGTAGTAGTAGTAGTAGTAGTAGTAGTAGTACTGCCGTGTAGTAACCCCATTTTGTTTTGAACTGGAATACCTGCTACATACTGAAACGAGAAGGCACAAAAATAGCAAAAGCTTGAAATGTCAAAATTCCAATTTGTGTCTTATTTACCCTTGGTTCGTTATAACGACCTTTATGATGACACCAACCTTTTTTGTCAGCTGAATCGTTAAACATCTTGTAAATTAAGTCAGGGGTTCTTGTTTTTTTAAGTCAACTTTTGGCACCGGTGGCAATGAAATATTAAGTTCACAAGTCTTTTATACTTAGATTTGTTTTGTTGACCCCCTTTTTAAGAACAGGAAGTGAACTGCAGAACGGAAGATAATTTAAACATTACACAGGTGGTAATGTTAAATGGTGTCAGTAATATTATTCTACTTCAAAGGAGTAGTTTAATAATCGCTTATATCCAAGTGTCATTTAAGTAAACGATCATTCCTGCCATCACTGCCGTTTTTCTTATTGTAAAAGCCCATTTTCAGTATTATTAAATGTTTAAAAAAATGAAGCCGAGTACCTTTTTTTTAAAGAATTACAATATTCATTCGAATTTATTTATCGACATCGCTTCATATAAGTAATGGCTGTGACCTAATATATCTACTATTGTGGAACTAAGTATAAAAAGTGGTCTATGGGCGTTATTTTTAAGCTGCGTAATATTTTTTTATCAAGCCACACAATGAAATCTGCAAGATGGGATGCGGAAGAAACCGTGTTTCCAAATTCTGTCGTAGATTTAGGTCAGAGCTACTGTTGCCTTCTTTTTTGTGAAAGTTGCATTGACTTGTAGTACTATTAGGTTCTCCATTGCAGTCCAAGTAACTAGACGGATTGCTTTTGCGGCGAAAACACTCAAGAAATTTCCCTAAAATGTCCTTGAAAACAAGGAAACCTGAAGCTCGCTTATGAGTCCATCAAATAGTGTACTGCTCAAAGTAAGTCAAAATCATTTCAGCCAGTTATATAGGTACATAACTTGAGGCCTATTTTGCGCGGGGTTGCAATTCCATATATAAGAACAGCATAACTTGAAGGTTGAGTTTATTCCACAGCCCCCAAATCATAGCAGTCAGTGACTGGTCGAACATTCAGTACATTTTGTGAACTCTTTTTCTCTTAAGAAAGCAGCTCACAAAACTAGAGATTAAACCCTGCAAAAATAAAACCTTTGTTATTCTACTTCAGTTTCATTTGAATCTTTTTGAGAACTTAAAAGTTGACCATTTTTGCTGCTAAGACAAGTAGTGGGCTTCAACTTTTGTTAAGCAGTATGCAAACATATTACTTCCTCCCCCTTCGTTTGCATAGCTTTTAGTTCATAAGGAACATCTATGGAAGAATATTGTCTACGATTCTAAACCTTAAGAATATTTTCCTTTTTTTTCAAATTCAATATCAAATGTACCGTCAGCGAAATTTTTAATTTTTTTTTTGTGTTTGAAATTACGCCATTTGGAAAAATCCTTTACATCAATTAATTTTTGTTAACAATTTCTAACACACACGCTAAGTAGTCGATTTCAATAAGTGTAATGTGATACATATTTCTCTTCCGTCGACAGGAAATATTTAAGATTTTTTTTTGTATTCACAAAAATGTATACAAGTTATACTTTGCCGTGCATTTTTTAGGAAACAACCTCAACAGAGCAGTATTCGCACAGTATTTACAAAAACATACGCTACTATTTGCGGCCTTCACAAACCACTTTTAAATTATTCGGGAAAATGTTATGAGTAATCTTCCTAGCAAAGATAAGTTTAAATATGATAACTCACTTTGGTTAATACTGTATAAAATGTATTTTCGATATTCAACCCCTTTCGCTCTTACGAATCGTACGTTAAGAAAGAAAAAAAGCAATAATAGGCAACTATGCCAACTGACGTTGGGTTGTCAACTGCTACCGACACAAGACGCAAACACTGTGCCAACTGACTTAGGGTTGTCAACAGACATAAGATGCCAACATTATGCCAACTGAGTTGGGTTGTCAACTGTTACAGACATGAGACGCAAACACTCTGCTAACTGACTTTGGGTTTTCAACAGACATGAGATGCAAGCACTATGCCAACTGCCTTTGGGTTGTCAACTGTTACAGACATAAGATGCAAACATTGTGCCAACTGACTTTGGGTTGTCAACTGCTACAGACATGAGATGCAAACATTGTGACAACTGACTTTGGGTTTACCACTATTACAGACATAAGACGCAAACACTGTGCCAACTGACTTTGGGTTGTCAACTGTTACAGACATGAGATACAAACACTGTGCCAAATAACTTTGGATTGTCAACAGACATAAGATGCCAACAATATGCCAACTGAATGTGGTTTGTCAACTGTTACAGACATAGGATGCAAAAATTGTGCCAACTGACTTTGAGTTGTCAACTGTTACAGACTTAAGATGCAAACATTGTGCCAACTGACTTTGGGTTGTCAACAGACATAAGATGCAAGCACTATGCCAACTGACTTTGGGTTGTCAACTGTTACAGACATGGGGTGCAATCACTGTGCCAACTGACTTTGGGTTATCAACTGGTACAGACATGAGATGCAATCACTGTGCCAACTGACTTTGGGTTGTCAACTGTTACAGACATGGGATGCAATCACTGTGCCAACTGACTTTGAGTTGTCAACAGACTTTTTTCCCGTGCCTTTTCTATTCTCAGGATGACTCGGTTGGTTAATAAAGTTATTGACAACTCTCAATGAGATATCTGTAGATACAGGTACTTAAATAGAGTATTGAATAGCTGCTCCCTGTGGTTATTTGTGGGTTAGTTAGTGATTGATTTTCGCTTATCCCTCCGCTCCATAGAGTCGCGAGGAGGCACCTTGCCTCTTCCCAACCCTAAATGTGTAGACTAGGCGTCACCTTTGATCGAAAGTTTGCGTCGTATTTCGTGCTATTGTGACTTTGTTTTAGTACCACAGACTTCTTTTATTGTGTTTGAAATTTAATCAGAATAATTGGACCAGCCGATATTTTGAATGGAAAATGGTTTTAGTCTTCCGGGCTCTAATTAACCGCTTATCAAAATTAAACTTTCATTAAAAGATTTAAATTGCTATATAATTGCCAAAAAATTCTGTAATCCAGTTTATAAAACCGGTGTCATTTTTAAATTTCGCTTCACAAAAATGAAACTGATTTGTAGTTGTTTGCTGGTTTTTTTTTCCGCTTTCCACTTATTCCGATGTTGTGGACTTGTTCAATAATTCAACACAGCTTACCGGGTACACCAGTTTGTAATGAGGGGCCAACTGAAAGCTTTCATCTCGTTAACACTAACACGTTTTTTTCTGTTATTGCTTGTCTTTGTTTTGGGTTGGTGTTTTTTTGTCAAGTCGACAATCTCGTCGTTGCAATTTTACCCAACGCGATCGACAATATCAAACAAAACTCGCACAAGGAACTGTCAAGTAGTTTATCTATGATCGTATTTATTTTATATCTATTTTTCGTTAAATTTTTGGGCAAGAAAAGCGAATAAAATTCATGATGCCGACTCATTGTAACAGTCAATATTATAAAAGCTATCATTAATTTTGTGTCAGGTTCAAAAGCTCTAACTTATTGAATCATATTTCACACTCTGTCTGTAGACGAAAGTTAATGCAACTGCTATATTATGCATCCAACTCAAACAGAAAAGACTGCTGCTCAACTGATCATAGTAAATAACATTGAAAAGAAACAATTTCATTTAAACGTGTTTACAGGGTTTATTCTTCGCAAAGTTTATTCGCTTTGTTATAATTCGACACCTTCTAATTGCTGTGTAAACAACATATCTATTTTTTAACTTTTTCGTTTTGGAAAATTATTACAAGAGTGCACGAGAGAAGATCGAGCTGTAAAAAGCGTGAGCGTGGGTTTTAGCGTGCTCATGATAAACTTCAGAGAGTTTTCAATACGAAAGCCAACATCATTATTATATTGTATGGCTTCATCGTGACAATCCTGGACTTAGTACTTACTCTTGATACCATTAAGTATGCCCGATATTGATATCTAATGCGTACAGTTATTGACGGTTTGGTAAGCCGAATATGAACCATTCATAAACTGCGATATAGACTAATCAGAGCATGACAAACTGTAGACTGCTTTTTAAGACTAGCTTAAGTATGCCTCTAGTTAGGTTAATATTACTTTTTTGTTTTCTTTATTATGTCGCTCACAAGCAGTAATCAATATAATACTTCTAATGCAACCAATATAAGATCGAAGAAAAAAACAGCCATACACAGTAGTTAAAGTCAATTATTGTAGAAGCGTATACACCAATCATCAAAACTCTCAAAAATAATGATCTAATGAAGTTTTTTGATAAACAGATTTCAAGGTGAGAAGGCAGTAAAATGTTCTCAATGTCTGGCGAAGGAAGAAAAAAATAAAGAGATAGAAGCGTGGCTTTGTAAATAAACGTTTCACAAAAGCGAACTTAGATGTCAACGTCACCATTACTTGAGACTTTCAGTAGTCATTGTATTAATCATACAACCATTAAAAGCTTGTTTTTCATTTATGTCCTAGCTGCTAAGATAGAGCTGACTCAAATACATCAACCACACAACTTCTAAATTTTGTCTTTGTTTCCGTGATCAATCTATAATATTACGCACAGCCATTCCACTTTACATGAACATTGGTTTAGTTGAGTTTGGAGCAAATCACCATTTTTACATCAAAATGTCAAAAGAAATGACAGTTGTCGCTATTAATACTACAACTACTGATGCGAACACATTTGCTGCTACTACTACTTTTACTGCTGCTGCTGCTGCTACTACTACTACTACTACTACTACTACTACTACTACTACTACTACTACTAATGATTTGAATGATTTACTAATGATTTACTACTAATTTCATACCTTTCCAATATTTAAATCATTTGATTGCGCAGTGGCTGCCTCCATTATTTACTACTACTACTACTACTACTACTACTACTACTACTACTACTATTACTACTACTACTACTATTACTACTGTTGCCACCATTCCAACCATAAATGACACAAGTTTTTAAGTATAATCCTTCTAAACATTTTTCACAATTCCGCATTCTAGCGGGTACATCCTATCCAAACAATTGTTGTTTTGAAGTAACTAATTGTCGTCTTTCAGATATTGTAGCTCATTATTTGCAATTGAAACGTTTGTCTCTGTCTATGATTATTGAGTTTTGTAATAAGATAGAAAACTGCTTTTTTCTAGTCTTGTGATTTTCATTAATACATTTTATTGAACTATTAATAATAAAATCTAGTTAATTTTTTGTTATCATTTATTTTAGTTAAAAGGAAGGTCATCTGTATTAACTCTTTAAAGAGACGTGGGGTGTTGATATTGATTGTGACTTTTGGATACATTTTGTGACTCGCATCAACTGGTATTTTATTATTTGTTACGAGTTTTGAATTAGAAAAATGCTGTCACTTTCCTATACCTAATCACTTTCTTAACAATTTATGGGTCTTGTGAAAACAATTTTTTCAAAAAAAAATTTTAATAAAAACCTGTTCATTGAGTTACTTTTTTAAAATTAGGAGCACCATATGTTTCGTTATACATTTTAACACGCTCTTCAATCATACACCAAAATTGATACCGTCATTAAGCCACCTGGCTACCTTTTTGATCGGCTTAAGGTTAATGTGGGTTAGTTGGTAATTAATTCTTCGATCAATATCAGTTGTAGATGTTAAAACTTCTGTCAATAGATATTTTGTGTAAATGCACATAGTAGGTTATAATTTTGGAAAACAGGAATGTTAAACGCCTAGAGCTTTTATTATTTTTTATAGTTGACAGTACACAAATATATAATTATTATTATTGTTGTTGTTATTGTTATAATAATTATTATTATTATATTAGTAGTAGTATTATTATCATTTTATTACTTTTATTATTGCTATTATTGTTATTATTGCTATTAACATATTTTCATGATCATAGAGAAATTATATTTGATCACGTGACCGGGTTGTTTGTTCATGTCATAAATTAAACCCAATAGCCTCTCTTCATCAATGCAATGTTTGCACATAAGAACAAATTTGTTATATGTTAGAAATTGATATATATCGCCTACAAGCGTACTGCATAGATAATAACTTTTTTTTACTGTGTGTAGCATGTTCAAGAGCCCCTTCATGCTCGTGCAAAGTCCCAATAGCTCTTGGTAGAATAATATGGGAATATCCTTAACGATTTCTTTTGTACGCGTTTTGTCCCAGAGCACTCACACAGAAACGTAATATACCATGTAAATCATAATCGAGAAGTTGTTTACGCCCATGCGACCCCACCCCCCTTTCCTCCTCCCACTCCTCTTTTTTTGCTTTCCTAGAGTGATAGAGATATCCTTGTCGGTGAAGATGTGGTCTCAGATCAAAGTGGCTATGATAGAGATTGTAATCAATATTACATTGTAGGAGTATTGCCGGAGGTACTTACACTATAACATTATTAACTATGCGCATCATATTTAAGGGTTATTCCGAGCTCATGCAAACCCGCAATTAATTTTAAATAATCAGTTGTTGAGTAACAGGGACTGTCAGTAAAGAATGAATTTATAAAGTGAACAAATGATAAGCACTTGCGTCTTTCTGTTTGTTCACGTTTTCTTGTTTAGCATGGTTGGCGAATAGATATAAAGAAGTAATACACGGTGAAGTGAATTAGAAAAGAAGGATAAGAGAATGAGAAAGAAACCTTAACGGGGAATAGTTAAGAGGAGGTTAATATTTGAGGAAAAAAGTGGCGAATCATCGAGAAAAAGTGGCGAAAAAGAGTGAGTTAGATAGATAGAGCGAGAGAGAGAAAGGGTGGGGGGAGGGGGAGAAACCCAGAGGATAAACATATTATGTATTATTTATGAATAGACAGCTAGTTGGCCATTGGTGTTAAAATTCATGAGACTTTACAAAAGTGCATTTCTAACTGAAACTCCACAATGCAAACATTGATGACTATCTAAAATACTTTTAGTTTCTTGCTTTTCAACCTATGAAAAATGGATGCCACCAGCACAGTGTGTGAAAACAAAATAAACAAGATACGTCTTTACACATAGTCTACTTGAGTTAAACCGCAAGTAAGAATGGAAGGACGACGTGAACTCTAAACATTAATTTGATGGCGATGAAAATCATAGTTAGATTAAAATTAGTACTAAAAAAAAGTTTCTATGCACAGCTAATCTATTCGTCCTAGAAAACTAATGTCAGAAATGGAAGCCTCGTGCCAGATTTCACTGGGGCAGAATCCATTAAAAAAACACAATTACATGCAGAAAAATTTGTCCATTGTCATGTCTATTGCAAAAAAAGTATCCTAGATATATACGTCCGATTATTTTCGAACAATACAAATTCATATTTAAGAACTTTTGCCCCGCACCTATCACCCAATTCATTAATATCAGAGAGTGGCTGAACCACAGATTGTATAAGCCTATCATTCTAGTAAAAACTGCAGTAGGAAGCATTTTAATTCTAGTATGATGATTTTATGTTCTTGTTTTCGCAACTGAGTGATTTGTTACATGAGCAGTCCCTCATAGGAATTGAAAGAATCGGTTTGACCCACAGACCTCTACCTATAAAAAGCTAGGCCGATCGCGGCGTGAGAAATTTCTGGCAGACATGAGGCCATACCAACTTGCGTCAAGCTTGGCCCAAGGTTTTACCGGATGCAGAATGGAGGCGCTGTCGACACTCTTCCAATATTATTCAAAAAGTTTGAAAACCACAACCAGACGATACACTGGTCATCATGGAGCACACTTGCTGTTTTCAAGTGCCATAATAGAGCAAAGAGAGACAGATAAACGTTTTTTTGGAGAGAAAAGGAATTGAGTGCACTCACACTGTAGATTATTTTAGTACTGTTATGACTTGTAGAATCAAAGTTAGATCTTATGTTTTGGAACATTGCTCTTTACTTTGCCTTTTTTCATCACTGTAATTATAATTTCTTTCTCCACCCCTTCTATCTCTTTTTCTCTCTCCACTTGCTTTTAGTTTTACTTTATTTTCATGTGTGTTAAATATCAATCTGTCATTACATCTTCCTTTACCGCTAATTGGCTTTTTCCATTTAAGTTGAGACTAAGATTGGTTGTCCGACCTTGGGTAAGCGAAACAAGATATAGCCTAGACTTGACCCAAGCTATGGCTTATCCTCTCTTTTTCCATGCTCCCACTGAAGCCAATGGTAAAACACCGGCCGCAAGCGGTCTAGCAATTTATAGGTAGAGATCTGTGGGTTGACCCCAATAGTATAATGAGAAAGCTTTGAAATAAGATAGGCGTCTTATTACACCGGATAAGTCAGTTTCACATTGTGCGCGCAAATAACGTCTTGCGACCTGGAACTCGCGATTTTAATAGGAAATATCAAAGTGATGCAATTGCTCGTAGGAACTCGCCGGTTCGATCTGCAACTAAACTGTATAGCAGAAGAAACATTTTGACTCTAAGTCCGAGAACTGTTAATGCAAGATATGAGTTGGTTTCTTTAAAATTCTGTCGGTTTATTTTAAAATCTGTATAATGCATGACCATTATGATATTATACAACCGTCATGAACTCAGTGCACCCACACCTTAGTAGTTTATGCTTTTCATCGAAAAAGCTCTAAAGCAACTTGTCGCATTTCAAATATTGAATGATTGGTTGGATAAAAGTTGTATAGATGAATTATGTTATTCTTGAAGTTTTTTGCACTCGGTCTGTTAGTCCGATTACTTTCCACATGTGCACTTGTTGACTGACACAAATAATGTAGGTTGATGATTTCTGAATGTCAACACCCGTCTCTCTAACGCCTTTCTTAGCGCAACGAGCAGTAAGACTTGTACTGATGACACTAATAGCTCGCCATGCCAAGGTAGTGTCACTCAATGTGTACCTTTAAAACAGTTTGACAAATTGGCTTACATGTAGGTAAATTAGTCTTGGAAAAGTGGTCGGCTTGTTTAACTTGTCAATTATCTCACTTGGTGGTTAATAGGGTCGGGAACAGAGGATGGCTTGGTGCCGGTAGAATTGAGTTTTTGGAAACTGATTCGTAAAAAAGTTACTTGAGATTCGATAATATGACAACGCCATAACATGTAAAATTCATTTCATTGTACTAACTCCCATGCTAGAAGGCGCTGAGATGTTGTACCGGTGGTATGGATTCTTATATTGTTCTACTTAAGACACACAGAGAGAACGAGACACAGGGGGATGGGAGAGAGAGATACAGAGACGGATAGACAGAAAAGCAGATAGACGAAAAGGCAAATAGACATAGAAGCAGAATGGCGAAAGATCCAGAGATATTTAGGCAATTAGTGTACTATTGTTGTCCTTTAATAAGTATCACTTGACTGCAGCCACAAAATATTTTGTTACGTATACCTCCTGTGAGAATGATACTAAGAATGATAAGCCTAGAGGTTACTAAAGATGCAAAAAGCTTTCCCATTTTCAGTCTTTGTAGCTGTTGTCCACTCGACTTTTTTCTATTGAAAAGAGTACAAAATTTCTCTGAAGTCATCGACCATCATGAGTGGTGTCTGAGAGTTGTTTTTCAGAAACCAGCCTGAACTGTTTTGCTCTAATACAAAACAGTCTTATTTGATTACAATCGTGACTTATACACAATAAAAGACTTGGCCAGCCTAACTTTTTCGCAGCGCTCGAGATGTCATGTATTGTATAATTCATGGTGGAGCGATAATTTGAATGTGTTAGTGAGTGAAAAAATATAAAAGACACAGAAAAAAGAGATAGGAAAAGGAGCGGGAGATAAAAGCCGGTGGTGTGCAGGAAGAAAGGAAGGGATAGAGAGAGGGAGAGAGACCGAGCTAGATAGTTATATAGAGAGAGGTAGAGAAAGAGAGACAGAGAGAGATAGAGAAAGAGAGATAAAGAGGGAGAGAGAAAGACAGATAGAGAGACAGAGAAAAAGAGATAGAGAAAGAGAGAGAGGGAGGGAGACAGAGACACACACAAAGAGAGAGAGAGAGAGAGAGAGAGAGAGAGAGAGAGAGAGGCGAGAGATATAGGCAGATCGTTGACACCAAGAGTCAAGATTAGATTTGCGTTTATGGAGCAACAAGATCAAAACTGATCATACTCAGAATAGAACAAAAGCGAGTTGCCTTCATTCCTGTGTAAAGATTAGATTGAATGAGAACGCATACATCATAGATTAAGATCAATTATCCTCAAAAGTGTTATCAGAATATAAATGCTATCTCAGACTTCCAAGACATATGGAATCAAAGAATCTCTCCATATCATAAAAAGGATTTAAATTTAAGCCGTATTGTCTAACAAAGAAACGAAAAAAAGTAAATTGAAACCCTAAATACTTGTCCAAAAAATTACCTGTGTGATTTGTAAAGCAAAAAGGCTTATGCCATTTCCACTTAATGAAATTGATCAACTTAATAATAATTTGTTATCGTTTTTATATACTGTTTATCAGTTCTGTAATCTAAAAATGTTACTTATTAAGTATACTAAATTTAGATGAGTGTCTAAGACATTAATAGTGTGTGAAAGTATAATTTGTTCGTTCACATCGTTAAGGGGCTGCACAGTTATTTCTGCCTCCGCTCGGCTCTAGGAAGAATGACATCTAAGCAATCATTAACATTGCGTTGAAAATCACTGCGAGTTGAATGAGACTGTATCAAAAGGCGCTAGATTTTACCATTATGTTTCTATAGAGGATATAATATTTATCCTTTTCAGTCTCTTCAATGTCTATGAATTAGGCTAGGTTCATAACGTCTTTCCTTGCCTCATTTATGTCTAAACCTATCAAACTCTTCATGCCCTTTTTAGATAT
>BMAT01010806.1:602701-614952 GCA_019649035.1 Elysia marginata
AATATTAATAATGATAATAATAATAATAGTAATAATAATGATAATAGTAATAGACCTCCTACAATAGCGCTTATTCACAGAATTAGAAAGTTGTCTTAGTGATAAACATAAACGAAAAGTTTTACAATACAAGTCCAAGTTTAGATTATAAAAATCATTACTCCATCTTAAAGTAGCAATTAAAACTACGCTATCAGTTATATTGTAAAAGAAAGTAGAAATAACCATAAAAAATTTTCAAAAGAGTATAACCTTAAACACACACACACAAAAACGAAGAGCACTTCAGTATAAACAAATCGAAAAGCAGTCATGGGTCTTGGCCAATCACAAACAATTTATGAAAGAGTTTGACCCATAACGAAAAACGACGAATATAGTTGCATCGTCCACTAGCGTCGTCATCATGGGTTTATGACATTCTTTTTAATTACATTAACAATATTGTGGACATCGCCATTATTAGCGTTATAATCATCACCATCATCCATCTCATCACCATTATCATACCCTTTATAATCATCATTATCATTTTAGTTACAGTGGCCGAAAATCATCAAGACCATCATTGCCTATATTGTATATAATATAATTATTTTAGATAGTCCAACGTGTTTTGGTGTTGAATAGTGATTGTGAAATACTATGACCACAGGTATTATCATTGTTAGGGTTATCACATGTTAATAATGTTAGAATTATGATTTTTGCTAAAATTACCATCATTGCTTTGGACTATACCTATTGTTCTTATCATTGTTTATTATTATTATATGATGGTCATGATAATTTCTTTTGTTGTTGTTAGCATTGGAATGACCCATTCTGGTAATGCAACAGTGATGGTTCTTGTATGACAATTTTTGTTTGTAAAAAAGAAAGAAAAATGTTTTTGAATTCAACAAGAAAAACTGATGAGTACTACATTGCAGACCAAAACTGATTAAATTATTATATCATTTAAAAGCACTCATACTTTGTGCAAAAAGCAATGAATGCCCTCGTCGACTGAAGGCAGTTAAGCCTTCCCTAACGTAGTCACTCAATAGTAATAGCGCCACACAAAGCATTAACATAAGCCTAGGAAAGATTAAAAACGTTACAAGTCACATTCTTAACTAAACAGATTTATCATGCGTGAAACGCAATTCGAAAAAGAGTTCTTTTGATTTTTAAAAAGATTCAAGGATTAAACACTATTTGGTACTAAGAGACAGGTTATTCCATACGCTTTGAGCATAAGCAGAGAAAAAAATGTTTTTCTAGCTTCAAAAGCCCTCTTTGTTATTAGGATGGAGTCATCAGAAGATCATAAAGTTATTACGGGCTTACAAAGATGAACTTGATCTACAAGAAAACATAAAGTAAGCTTAATCAAATAATTAAAAGCATAACAAGAACTTTTAAAAACCAATGCCTTGCTTAGCTGGTAACCAGCGTGGACTTCTTCCTTGATCAACTGAATTTAGATTTTGAACATCCTATCTGTTTCGTACGAAGAGGAAGTTCAAGTTTACCAAACTGCTGGAAATGAACTCATGGTTTAGAGAGAGACAGACAAATAAAACCAAACAGAGATGTAAAGACATAGCAAGAGAGAGTGAGAGAGAGAGAGAGATGTGAACTCTGATAAAGAGGAGGATAAAACAGGGAGGTACAAAACAAAGAGAAGGCGTTGAGAGGGAACTTATCAACAGAAATAAGACACGCAAAAGGTAAGCCTGCGGAAAGAAGACAAAGCCGACCTAGACACTACAACATTATGGGGACAAAAAGAAAAACAGGGAGCAGTTTAGATGGAGATTAGCCCATTCTTCAATTCTTAACTTTACGCTAAGTGTGCACTGTTTCATTTCAGTTTGAATGGGGTTTCTTATTATTCCATTGTTTTAAGATGGTGATGGCAAGCTTAATCTATTTTTTACATATTTATGGACAGACGAGAGTCAAATTTTTAGATCATCATATAAATATTTTATCTTTTTATCTAAAAGTATTATCTTAGCTGCATTGCTCTGATTTTGTTGCAGCCTTTCTAAAAGACTAGCAGGAAACCCAACTAAGAGGGAGTTGCAATGATCCAAACGGCTGGTAAATGAATGGACTAAAACACGCGCGATTTCAGTTCCAAGAAAGGTGTCTCCTCTTTCCAGATTTTTAAGATGGCAGCTATAATGACAAGCTTTTAAACTTTTTCAACATGCTGTTTGAAGGACAGAGGAGAGTCCAATTAAAATTCGAAATTCCTATCAAAATCGTTAAGGCACACCCTATCACAAGTTTCATAGCTTTCATCAAAACATCAAGATACGAGGGTGGGCTGAAAATACTTTCGCTTGTAACTTTCAACTTATATGATCCTGGCAGCTGAAATCTGGCATTCACACTCTCAAATCAAGTAGCTTTCATGTAAGAGAAAATAGCATTTGGTGACGTCATTGAGCACCAAAAATGCTTACGTCAAAACCAATGGCTGATGACCTTTGTCCATATTGTTCACGAACATGGCGTCTACTAAAGATGTTCGATTCAAACAGCGTGCTGTCATTGAATTTCTTTCTGTTGAAGGAAGATCACCAAACGAAATCCATCAACGGCTCAAAATGGTATATAGGGAAGCATGTGTAGATAATTCAACTGTTTGTTGGTGAGTTTCATCACTGAAAGGAGTAGACCCGACTAAATCAATATTGCGCGATCAAAAACGTTCAGGTAGGCCCCTGAGTCAATCAAATGCCGCTAATCAGAAAGATGCTGACAATATGATTTTGGGCAATCGGCGCATTAAACAAAAGGGTATTGCCAAAGAACTTAAAATTTCAAAAGAAAGAGTCCAGCATATCATTACAGATATTCTCGGCTACAGAAAAGTATCTGCAACTAGTGCAAGGTGGGTGCCGCGAATGTTGACTGATGAGATCAAAATGCAAAGAAAAACAACTTGTGCCGAACTACTGAAACATTATGAGGAAGCGGGCGAAGAATTCGTTCAGCGGATTGTCACAGGGGATGAGTCCTGGGTACACCAATTTGACCCTGAGAGCAAACGTCAGTCGATGAAATACATGCACAAGAGCTCTCCCTCTCCGAGAAAATTCAAAGTTGCCAGAAAAGTGATGCTGACTGTTTTCTGGGACTCAGACGGAATTATTCATATAGAATTTCTGAAACAAGGAAATTCTGTTAACTCAGAACGGTATATTTCTACGTTGAGAAAGCTAAGTGTCAGGCTTAAGCGACTGCACCATCTTATAGTAACAATTTAATCGGGATGCTTTAAGGTTAAATAGTAACAAAACACATCACACTAGCATGCTGATAATGATATTTCTACTCCTAGAGGAATTTCACCCCATTTTTCACAACAGATTTCAGAGTATGTGGTCCGATGCAATAGTGCTCTTTTGAAAACAAGGGGTATTTCCAAACGGTCAACTTTTTCCCTGAAAGTTGGCTTGCATCTCCATTCTGTTCTATATAGGATTGTACGGGTATATCTATCCGGAGGTTCAATTGAACTTTCGCGAACCAAGTCTTCACACAAAGCTGTGGATATTGCAATAAGACACAGATTGCGCAGAGATAGGGGCGCTCTTGACAAGAACTCGAGAATGTCCAAACACTCTTGAGTATGGCGGTCGTTTTGGATGCGACTGGTTCTGTTTCTTCCATCACGGCGGTGAGTCAGATTTACAGACCTTCTGCCAGAGGCCGTTGAAACACTGTCTAATCGTCTAGCACACCTAGCACTCTTTTGCAAATACTGGCGTATTTTATAGCTACGAAAAAGCCAGAAAATATCATAAGAAGTGAGGAAATTGTTGGCTATGAAATACCTGGCAATAGATGGGCGTTTACAGATGATCGCCATAGCAAGAGGTGAGATCTGGCCCAGTTTAAGGTTGCGAAAGAAACTTTGTAGCCATTTTATGTCTTCAAGTTTTTCCAGATCAGGATGAAGGTCTAGCGGCGGAAATCCATTCTTCACCAGCTCTCGTAACACAGCCTTCTCACCCTGGGCCACCATTAAGTGGAGTAAGAATTGATCTCGACGAGACAACATGGGACCGAGCCCCAAACTGAGGAATTTGAAGATGATCCCCGCCCCAAAGTCATGCCTCTGTTCGGCTAGAGACAGAAGAGTTTTGCCTTGGAATGAAACTGCATTGACATCAGCTCCTTTATCTAAAAGGAGCGTCCAAATCTCGGTGTTTGCCTTTGGAAAATAAGGAGCCTTTCTACAAGCCAATGCTAGCATCAGAGCTGTGTAGCCGCGTTTGTCTACTGCGTTGATATCAGCCCCAGCATCTAGAAGATAGCGTACACATAGATCAGATGCACATGAAGAATATGCTGCCACCATCAAGGGTGTCTGTCCGTCCAAACTTTTGTGGTTCAGCGTTTTCAGGGAAGAATGCTTAGTTAGATATACTACAATTCTTTACTGCTCCGATCGTGCAGCCAGTGATAGTGCCGTCTCTCCCTTGCGGTATACAATCATAGTAAATTTGTAAAAAGGCATGTTAGATTTCCAAGCTGCTCTTTGCGTAAATTCTTCCGTCTGAATATTTACGTAAGCATCTTTAAGGTAACCGCATCGTCGTTAGAATATCGCCACCCCGAGCAGACACACTCAATGATTGGAGCAAATGTTTCGAAACTGCCTTCATTGATCGAGACCCGACGCAAACGTAGAAGACGCCGCACTTTATCAATGTCGTTTTCCAAAATAGCCACTGCAAGATCATCCATGTTCTTGATTGATGGATAAGCGTTGAATAAAGCCACCTGTACCGGGTATAAGAAAACAGATTCATTGAGATACATTTTGATTTTCAAGATCTATCCTATCCTGTATTCCTTTCTGTCTTTACATCATACTCCCTGCTATATCCCATTTTGTTCTAGAAAACAAAATTGTAAAGTATTCTATGATAATGTCTCACTGAGTATTTTAGTTCTTTTTCATGAAGTACATTTAACACAATAAGTGATTCTAAATTTTAGACAACTATTTTTAACCTCACCATAATCTTGGCTGTTTAGATAGTTCTTTCTGCGCTTTACGGTAATCTTCTCTTCTCTGTCTGGTTAGACTGTTCTTGCTGAGCTTTACGGTAATATTCTCTCCTGGCTGTTTAGACTGCTCTTGCTAAGCTTTACGGTAATCTTCTCTTCTCCTTCTCGTAAGACTGTTTTCTCTGGGCATTACGGTAATCTTCTCTTCTCTGTCTGGTTAGACTGTTCTTGCTGAGCTTTACGGTAATCTTGTCTCTTGGTTGGTTGGACTGTTTTGCTGAGCTTTGCAGTAATCTTGTCTCTTGGTTGGTTAGACTGTTCTTGCTGAGCTTTACGGTAATCTTGTCTCTTGGTTGGTTAGACTGTTTTTGCTGAGCTTTACGGTAATCTTCTCTTCTCTGTCTGGTTAGACTGTTCTTGCAAAAGATTTTAACAACTCCCCTATTAGTTAACGGGGTTCTTGCTGAACTTTCCAGTAATCTTGTCTCCTGGCTGTTTAGACTGTCCTTGCTGACTTTATAGTAATCGACGATTTTCAAATCTATTGATTAATGAACTATGTCTTTTTTTTATAATCAGGAATTTTACAACTATTTATGTCTTTGTAGATCTCCGACTGGCACTGTGGCCTAGCGGTAAAGACACTCGCTCAGAGATCGGGAGGTACGATTTCGATCCCCGGCCAAGCCAAAACATGGACTTTAAAAATAATTACATGTAGTAGCTGATCCGCCTGGTGTCTGGCATTATGGATTTAGTGCTAAGTCTGGTCGGCCCGGTGCCAGGATAATGTAACTGGGTGTGGTGTATGCAGCGCTCCGTACATCACAGTGTGGCAGCACGCTTTCAATTGTCCCAAGCGCCGTCTCTGATATAACCTTGTAGTTGAAAAGAGAGGTTAAAATTCAAAAAACCAACCAACTTGTAGATCTCCGCGCTGCTGTTTTTATGTAATTGTTAAAGCAAGTTTTATCTATGTAAAGCGCTCTGAGCATCGCCATAGGCAGTGGTAAAGCGCTATATAAAAGTCATTTATTATTATTTTTTATTATTATATATTAGATAGACACAATAGTCAAGGCACTAGGACTCCATGTTGTCGACTTAAGAATAGGAAGTGTACTGTTTTATTTACGTTTGGATGCAAGTTGCCAGATTAACATTGAAACTGATACTGATAATATTATGTTAAAATACATAATATCCTAATTATGTTACATCCTCCTTTCTCTTCTTGAGTTTAGGACGAGTCAAACTTGTATCAATTCAAAATTTTAATCTTAACTTACACGGTGGAATCCACTTAAAGTCAACACCTTTTAGGGAAACTCTTGCTTAAAGTTAAAGTCAACTTTGTTTTGCAGTCCTATTTTGTATTTCCTAATATAATTGTAATGGTTAAAGTCAACTCTTGCTTAAGGTCAACACAATTTTTTCGGTCCCGAGGTGTTGACTTATCAGGGATCAGCTGTATTTACCAATTTATAGTTCGTATGTTTCTGATTTTAGAATTCATTGCTTCTTGGTCTTGCCCTTCCTTCAACTAGAAATAATGTATTCATGGTGTATCTAGCTACATTGTTGAAGTGACAATAGTTCATTGTTGAAATGAGATGAATCACTATAAGAGTGTTAACTTAGTGTTTAACCTGCATTCCTAAGTGTTGAAGGTTTTGTTGTTTGCATTGGCAATCTCACAAATTTATCCTTCCTCTCTAATTAAAAGCATTCGTAAAGTGTGTATTTGTCCGGTTTCTTAACTCGGCGGCCACTTCTGGTAACATACTGGTGTGTTGATGCATTGTCTGAGTGCGCTCTCAGTGACACGTTGTCAAAGAGAGAGCTTGAGAACTCTCTTTTGGATGGTGAGGGTGGGATCTCGACCAGTGGCGGCGAAGTATCAGGCAAGCCACGGTTGACCTTGGAATCAAAGTTTTCTGCCTCATCGTCAACTGCATCCCTGCTCGTAACATGTTGCTTGTTTGCTTGCTCAGTGGATTTTATGATGTGACGTCTGTTTCTTCTGAACGTGCCTTCCTCTGAGGTAACTGCATAATTATGCCGTAATCCCAATTTACCAGTGATTCTAGCTGGGGTCCAGACTTTGGATCCTGCTGGTGGTTGTAGTCTGACTGGCGTATGGTTTCCTAGTGGTTTTAGGGTTCGTGCTTTCCGGTCATAATAAAACTTCTGCTTCTCTTTTGTCTTATAGTATTTTTTGCAGAACATTTCTTTGTTCATCACCAAAGTTCCTTTAATAATGGCAGTAGGTTTCTGGGCCTTCTTCCCATTAGCACATGTTCCGGTGAAAACTTGATGTTTTCCAATGGAGTGGTGTTGTAATCTAGGATTGCTAAGTACTTGTCTTCGCACTTGCTCCATAGCTTCTTTGCAGTCTGCACTGATCGTTCCGCTTTGCCATTGGCACTTTGATGATGCGGTGAAACTCTGCCATTTTGTATTCCATACTCCCCTCAGAAACTATCAAATTCTGCACTTGTGAATTGCGATCCGCAATCTGTCGTAATTTTGCAAGGTATCCCGTGTACACTAAACATTTATTTGAGGGCATCAATCACTGCAGTGCTCCTCAGACTGTTGAGTTTGGTGACTTGTATAAATGCAGAATACATGCCAACTGAAATCAGAAATTGTTTGACTGTAACTCAAAAACGTCTACAGCAATCTCAGAAAACGGAAATCTCGGGAGTTTTGTGTAAATTAGTGGTTTTTGTGGTTTTCTGTTTTGTACAGCTGCGCACACCTGGCAGTTTTTAACCTTCTGTTCAATTTCTGCATTCATACTTGGCCAAAAGAAAACTTCTCTGTCTCTTTTTTTGCATTTCACCATTCCCATATGACTCCTGTGGATAAGGTCCATGGCATACTTCCTCAGACTTGGTGGAACAACTACCGTATTCTAATTGATTTGTAGATTATTCCATCTAGGCCTACTGTGTTCACCTCACACCTGCTTTGATAGTATTGTTGAACTTCTAGAGGAACATCTCTCTTTCTTTCTGGCCAACCTTGCAGTATGATGTCATGCAACTTCTTTAATTCTTCAGCAGTTCTATGTTGGAAAAGCTTGTATTTTTCATCGGAAATGTTAAAAAACTCAGATACTGTGATCTGGTTTAGATCAATTTCCTGCTCCACATCTTCTATCTATGCTCTAGATAGAGTGTCTGGTAATTGCATATCTTTTCCTTTCTTGTAGTTGACTTAGATCATACCATTGCAGTGCCAATAGCATTCTCTGGAGTCTCATGGGTGCTGACAGAAGCTGCTTCTTGAAGATCTGCTCTAATAGCTTGTGATCTGTGAAAACAGGAACTTCTTTGCCAAAGATATAGCAGTGAAATTTCTTGCAAGCGTGTACAATAGCTGCCGTTTCCTTCTCTATCTGGTAATATCTTTGTTCAGAGTCAGTGAGTGCTCTTGAAGAGTATGCGATCGGGTTGCCGTTTTGAATTAGGCATTCTCACACTGTCAAAGTCCGTAGAGCTGGCATCGCAATGTATTTCAACTGAGTTTGTAACATCAAAAAGTTTTGGAGCTAGAGCTTCTATGCATAGGTTTTTTCGGTGATTTGAAGGATTTTTTTATGTTTGTCCTGCCATTGAAACCGGTTTTCTGATTGTAGAAAGTGGCTCAGTGATTCATTCTCTTGGCTTAAGTTTGGAATATATTTTCCCAAATAGTTGACAAATCTAAGAAATCTCCTCTAAGCCTCCTTGTCGTTTGGTTTTGGCATTTCTTGTACTGCCTTTATTTTATCTGGATCTGCTTGTAACCCATCTGCGCTTATTACATGTCCACAGTATACAAGTGATGGTTGTCTGATTCTGACCTTTTTTATGTTTAGCTTTAGGTTGTAGTCAGGAGTAGTTTCTTTAGAATCTGGTCATGGTGCTTCCGGTCTCTTCCTGTAATTAGTATATCATCTATTATGCTGAATGCATCCTTTATGCCCTCTAGCATTAATATTGATCTATGATTCTTTGAAAATTTTCAGGACTACATTTCAACCCAAAAGGTAATTTCATCCACCTGTACCTCCCCGATGGTGTGTTGAAAGTTGTCAGTTTAGAAGACTCCTCGTCCAGTTAAATCTGCATGAAGCCACTTTTGCATCTAGTTTTGAGAATACTTTTACGTTTGGTATTTCTCTTACTATTTCCTCTATCGATTTCATGGGGTGATGCTCCCTCTTTATTGCCTTGTTTAAATCCGTGGGGTCAAGACAAATTCTTATTTGTCATTTCTTACTGACATTACCATCGAGTTTACCCATTCTGTTGGTTCATTAACTTTGTTCACATACTTGTCCTGTACCATTTCTAAGATTTTGCCATTTATTTCCTTTTTCAAAGCTGGCGGAAACTTTCTAATTATAATATTGCTTTTCTTTTATTGTTAGTCCTGTCCGTATTTATGTGTCTTACATGTTTTTTTTTTAGTTTTTTTTTGTCTGACGAAGGCGTAAAGCCGAAAGCTCACTCGTTTCGTCACCATTTTTAGAGCTCAAATATATACTTTACTTTAAAAAATTTGACTTGATTATCCACACAGCTCTACTGCGACTCCGATTCAATTACGGAAACTTTCTACAAGCATGAATGACCCCCTTGCTTCCTTCTTCAAGCTTGATTTTGTATGTGCCAGGAAATAAACCAGTTGTGTTTGTAACTTCAGGATAATCACTAAGCTCTGAGTCAGATTTTTGTATCACCTCCACTTTTGATATCAGTCCCAGCTCCTCTGCTAGATCGCCTGAAATGATGATCTCTGCTTTAATACCCACAATCTGGAATTTTGTCTCAACAGTGGAAGTTTTACTCTGAACTGTTACTAAGTGTTAGCCTGGCTTGTCCTAATGGTTTTATAACATGGTTTGAGTATGATTTAAGGACTGTACAGGCTCTCTAAAGTTCCTGGTTTGTTTATCTTCTGGAAGTCAGTTTTCAGAATTATGTTGCATTTTGCTCCCGTGTCAATCCTGAACTGAAAGTCTTGGTCATTCATCTTAAATTTCTCCTTTCATTTGTCATGAGCATCATTTGAAGAGAAGGCATAGATTGTTATTTCTTCCTCACTGGATTCCACTTCATCCGCATGTGTTACTGTTTGAACTTACTTTTGTTTGCGGCCTGTTCCTGCATGCTGCCTGCCAGTGTCCTCTTTTTTGCAGTACCCACACACAATGTTCTTTGCTGGACAATACTTGTGTGCATCCGATTTTCCACATCGTGTACACATTTTCTGGCTGGGGCCATATTCTTGTGCATGCTGCTCTGACTTTCGCCTCGTTTGTGCTTGTGGCTTTGTCTTTATAGTATCAACCCTATCGAAATGTGCCTCCTCACGGAGTACGTTCATCTGCGCCTTAGACGCTTGGAACTGTTGGGTTACTTCTATAGCCTTTGGTAGACTTAGACAGCCACCCCTGTCAAGCAGTTTTTCTTGTAGTTTTGAATCTACTACTCCATCTATGATGCAATCTACAAGCACATCATCAGGATTCTCATGCTAACACTCTCAGACCATTAGAATGACTTTGATATCCTTCACGAAGTTCATAAAAGTTTCTCCACTTGCTTGTCTTCTGTTCTTTAATTTATCTCTGGCAATGCTCTCATTCTTCGTTGGTCTTACATATTCTTCAATTTTTTTGACAAATTTGTTGACTATTTTTCGATATGATCTGAGATTTGAAGTGGTCTGTAGATTTCCCAACCTTCCTCTCCAATCCATGTACCTAGCCACCCACATTTTTGCTTTTCAGTTGCCGTGTTCAATGGACCACTAAAAACAAAGTGACAGTGCTTCTTAAACCTTACTACTTCTGAGAACAAGTATGGCGCACTCCAGTTTATAGACGGATGGGTAAATAGGAAAGCCGTGTTGAATCTAGATCTAAATTTTTGTTATAACTGAACAAAAATAATTTTTCAGTACTGGTTACTTAGGTCTAAGTCTAGATAATAAATCTGCTTCAATCAGTGAAAATAAATACTTTCCTGGAAATAAGTTTTTCTTCTGACACCATGTAATTTGATTAATTTTTTTTGGTATTTATAGGGCGTGCATGCCTAAGATTGCAGACGATATACAGGTATTAGATAGACACAATAGACAAGACACAAGGACTCCATGTTGTCGACTTGAGACTAGGAAGGCGAGTGTGTTATTTAGTATACGTTTGAATACAAGTTGCCGGATTAGCATTGAAACTGATACTGATAATATTAGACTTTGTAAGCCAAATTATATTTAATTACCTAATATAAGTTTATTTGAACATGTTAAAATACATAATATTCAATTATGTTACATTGAGTTCAATGTATACCTTTCGTCAGTTTGTGTTGACAGGGCCGTAAATCTGTTTACTTTTTAACCTATACTTTTGTACAGGACATCTGACCTGTTGTCCTATCGCCTTGACATCCTAGTTTTTCGACCTGGACGTCTCGCCTGCTTCTCAAACGTTCTCCGTCTGTTTCTATCTTTTGCGATTGACTTTAGCTGGTCGAGTTTTTTCTGAAAGCTGGACTGTACTTTAAAGTTTGCCTCATGACAGGCGAGACAGGTTCTTGTATGTGGTGATCGGCAGTGTTTCCTAGAAACCGCCCTCGTTTACTAGCAAAGTTTGCCTCTATACATTTATTGCTTGGGATTTCCTCATCTCTTCTCAAACTTATCCGACGTGACCGACCAGCTGTTGAAAATTTGAAGGGATTTTTTTGTCATATTTTTTTAAAAATGATTTGTTTGTAATGTTCACTAGACTTTAATTTATTTTAGGATTTGTTTTGAGTTATTTTCGGTTAAAAGCATCTAATTTATCTTTTCTAGTCTTTGAGTACCCATCTTTCACATCTGTATGTCAGGACTGTTCAAGCAGGTGCTAAGAGTTGAATTTGAGTACTTTTTTTTAGCTTTGCCCCTTCCTATCCAAACGCTTTTAGCTCTAGCAGAGCATCTGTGGATACTTGATTGCTTCTCTCAACTTTTTCTTGGTATCAGATGACAATCCTACTTTATTTTTTTCCAGTCTTTGGTATACCTTGACAACGTCGTGAAGTCTTTCTTGTCAACAAAAACGAAGTGTCCTCGCTTTTCGATTGTCTTTACTGAACAAACTAGCCTTCTTTATCCTTTATCATAATGTGTTTATGTTTACCTTTTGCTTCTAAAACGGATTTTAAAAGATACGCGAGGATGTT
>BMAT01010806.1:615050-626787 GCA_019649035.1 Elysia marginata
GTGATGTCAATGTTTCTCCAGATCTATGGTCTTATGCAAAAATTATGATTGAAAATATTGCATGATTAACAATGCAGTGTAGGGACAAACAATTCTATCCTTTAAAAACCTATTTAATTGGAGTTGATATAAAACGATTATTAGCTGAGTAAAATAATTCCTTAAACAAATGCCAAGGGGACAGTTTTTAAAAACCAAACAAACCTACCTTTAATAAGTATGAGCCAAACATTGGTTATGATTTTCTCGGATCGAGTGAATGAAGTTTTAATTCTTGAGAAATAAAGACACAATGAGAAACAAAATGTCAGTAGAAAGTCTGACCTGATGATCTAAATCGTAAATAAAGATGGTTACGGTCTTCCATAACCAAAGGCGTCTATACACCTTGGCATACACACCAGACCAAATTTCACTCTTATTTCAAAGGACAACAGTACAACTGTCTCTTTAGCGCTCAAATGTTAGCATTCTACAAATTAAATTTCAAACACTCCCTTTAGCTAAATAACGAGTTACAGGTTGGTGTACTGAAGAAAGTGTGAATAAATTTACTAAATTGCTTTCTAAAGACAATTACGATATAAGTGAAAGTTGGGAACAACCCCCCTCCCCCATCCGCCGGATCACCAGCCCGACGAGCAAACAACTGCGTAACAACTTTCAAAATCACAGTCACCTCAAAACAGCGATTGTTTACTGAAGGAAATAATTAATTAGATCTTACATGAAACAAACTTTATAAGTCACAGATACGATTGAAGACGGTAATGAAATTAGCTTACTTTTGAGGAAACTAACCTCAAAAGACTTCTCACCATAACAGCTGTAGTAGAAAATGCAGTTGTTTGATAAAATATTATTAAATTTCACAATTTCCATATTGATTGTGATCGTCATTGGGTTGCCTACAACTATTCACTGATGAAAAAATGTAAGTTATTAGATTGGAGGTTGTTTACAGTAGGTCTAAAAAATAAATACAAAACTAAAAGAACATTCGATAAACTACATAAACAGTAGCTTCAACTGTTTTCGGAAGCATAATTTTCATGAATACCTAGTACCTACTTAGACAGTACTACCCAAATTAAGTCAAGAAATAAATTGAAAGAAAAATGTCGTTTAAAACTACTCTACCTGACATCTACACGTAGATCTACGTTCTAAATTATGAGCGTTGGATATTCCAGTAATACGATACACGCATCTTACAGAATGTCTTCGACTCGGAAAAAGAGTGGTGTGGCTAACTTCCTGGTTTGGTAAGAACGTTCTATCCTTTTATGGGAAGCATACTGGCTGTATCAGCACATGGAGATACACATGTAATAGCAATGAAGTCAACTAAAAAAGGTTTTAAACAAAAACACTCAAGCGTGAACTCTCTTAACGCTCTCATTAACAGCCACATGAATTTCTATCCAATTGGATCGACAGATCTAAGGGTTATTTTAGGGCCCTTCAAGCTGCTTCTTCAGTTAGCAAAAACACCAGGTTCTGGTCAATTTTGCATTTACATATTAACGTCTTTTGATTCTGTACGAAACTGTTTTATAAGTGGTAGCCTCTTTGAATGAATTATTAAACTAAAATAACTCGTATTTTGTTGTAGCTTCCTTTAACCTCACCGCCGCCATTTTTCTTCAATTTTTACGTAACGCTTCATTATGTAGGCTTATATGTCTATTTCTGTTCGTTTATTTCTTATAAGACATCATTAAAATCTCCTTTTACCCACCTAAAACATAATTATGTTGATAACCATAATATAATGACATATGAGAAGTGTACTCCACGTACAAGACATTATAATATGATCTATAGTGCATTTTACTCGAAATTATATGAATGTCAAGTTGTTTTCTTGCTGTAAATGGATTTGAAGTCAGATAAACATAAATTTTGAATATTACGTCTAAAAATGGCTGGGTTTTGATGCACTAAAAACTACTTCGGCTTGTAACTTTAAGCTTATTTTTTCTTTTCTTTGTAACTATCTATTTTTACCATTTTTTTCGTTTATTGTTTCTGTTTTTAGTAATTCCTTGATGACATGATGTGTCTACTATATTCATTTAACTCGTGTTGCAAATCACCATAATCTTCAGCCAATTACCTAAACAAAGACATATAATAAACACATTTGTGATAAAATTTTGAGTAGTTCACTTCTCTTAAGTCTCTGGGGTCATTAATGCATGATACATAATTATATATATATATACTTAAATTGGAGCGGAAGTGAAAGTTAAGCATATTAAACTTTTAACAGTAACGAGAGTTAGTGAAAAAATGTCGCAGAGTATCAACCGCTCCGCTATCGATTCTCATCGATTCTCATCGATTCTCATCATTATTCACAAGATCTGCCTAAATCTTCGGTATGAACAATTTAATCTTACCTGTCCCAAAACTGTGCTTCTCTGAGATCACTCGCCTGTGTTACGGCATATGGGGGCATTTGTGAGGGAAATTTTTCAATGATCATAACAATCCTGATGTCCTGGAGAAAGCGTAAAATTAAATTGACAAGAACAAACAATGTGATATGATGCTATAGGTATTGAATGAGTTCTCGGCTATGAGCAGTGTGAGATGTTACCAATATGCTAGAATAATGTGCTTTAACTGCTGCCCCAGTGCTGATTCTCTCTGACTTAATAAGGCACCGTATTTTGGTTGGTATATTCCTACAGGAAAACTCACGTAGAGCGTTTGGAATTTTTAGTGTATCAAGCGCTATAATTATATATAACGCGTATTACTTCCTTTAGAGAAAGCGTAAAAAGTTATAACCTAAGTTTAACAGCGCAGAAAAATGGTTTTATGCTACACCATGAACATTTGCAGGGGGTTTTGTCCAAGATTCTTGAATGTTACCTTGACATTTCACTCGAGAGACCTGCTTTGCGCATTTAATGAATCTAGTAAAACTAAAGGGTTTTCCGCTTCAACGATTCAGAAAGACGACCGCAAATCATATTGTTACTCTAGAGTAGATCAATGTCAAAGTGATCTTCTTGTTGTAGGCTCATGTCAAGTTTTATAAGACATTCTTTAAACTTATCTAACGGAAACACTCCTGTTTCCCTTCAAAGAGACAAGTTGAAAGGTGGGTTTAATTCCCTATCCAAATATCGAAATTTATCTGGATGGTTTTTTAAATTAATATTGTAAACCTAATACGTTATGCCAAGATCTAGACCTACTTCTCAACATAACAAAGATAGACCGATGGTTTTTTTTTGGTTTTTTTGTTGTTTTTTTTTGTTTGTCTTTTGTTAATTTGTTTTTTGTTTTTGTTGTTGTTTTATTTTTCTTTAATTTAAAAAAATAACTTTGCTTGGTCTCTTTAGTATGACTTATTAGCTTTTCAGATGTATAGAGCTGTTTTTGAAGAGAAACATTGTTTTTAATTTTCTTAACAATAGTTATACCGAAACGATTGAATCAAAGCGTTCTAATATTACGATCTACAAAGCACAAAATTTTGTTCCCCTCCACTTATCCTTGACAAAATAATGGTTTTAAAAAGTTGTAAAGAGTAGGTAATTTTGAAATTAGTTTATAAAGCTCGGTCTTACATTGGCAGGCTTAAAGATAGAATGACATTAGATTTGTTAAAACTGCCATATCTATTTCATCGAGTACAGCAAACACAATCTGTGCCAACCAGTGACTCAGAAAGAAAAGTTTAATGGAATGAAAAGCTGGAACTATGGCTGAAATGATGACTTTTTAGCCATTACACTAAAATGATATCATGTACTACATGGACACACGTAGTTAATATGTTGTTATGTAGAAAAATGCTATTAGAGGGCAAAATTGAATAACTATGTCCACTAATATGTTTTTGTTTGTTGAGAATTATGAGGTGTTTTGCAACTGCTTTTTCGAACTAGGAAGAAACATAACTTATGTTTTTACGAAGCATGTGGGTGATGTCTACTATAAATTTATGCTGGTACCGTTACATGCATCTACAAGATTTAATCGTATGAACATTTGTTCTTGACAAGAGAATATTCACCGCAGATGGATAAAGTGGTGGGTGGGTAAATGGGTTAAACACAATAATTATCCATCCATCGTACTACACTCAATCAAGGTTGCCAAGCTGCAATGCCCAGTGTCCTAATTTCGATCTTCAGATCGTGGCCGAAATATTTTACTTCGCTTGTCGCGTCCACCAGAACTGAATGTCTCGCAACCTGTTAGAACTAATGAGTCATGCGTCGCAGATTCTCAGACTTTTGCCAGAGCATTTTTTTCTGACAAAATTGTAAAAGTTTAATGGAAAGATATTAAATATCCTTTGATTTAAAATAAAGACAAAAGGGTGAAATGTACTTTAAAAGGCGTTTTCCTGAAATAAAATTTCCAATGCCCAACTCAGCTAGATTAGTCTCCAGGCAAATAAGTCTTCGTAGAGTTAGGGCAATCAGTGATAAACAACCGTACAAAAAGGGTAAAAAATATGTTAGATCAGCTTTTCCTTCAGGCTATGATAGGTTAGTAGCTTATAAGGTTTTGGCGTTTCCTAGCTTGCGAGACATACGGAGACGCGATCATTGCCGGGTCTACCTACCAAAATATGGCCTGCACAAACTAGGCTGATGCCATACCAATGCAATTCTAGTTGTACAAGGTATGGCAAACCCCAGTTCATGCTCTTTTTATGGAGCAGCTGGAGAGGCTGTAAACCGTCACCATAGTCTCCCTGTAACAACATCAACGTCCTTGCGCCCCCAGAACGATAATGTATGACGTGTAACACCCATGGGCAGCGTGTGTATCACTGCAGACGATTGGTTAACGGGCCATCAGTGCGTCTACTTTTAATAGTCATCCTGGATTTCCTCTCATATGGGCTTCGTCTTCCTGGGCGGGTCCGTAGCGTATAAACTCTGATTATAGTCTCAACCTGCACCAGCATGGATAGTCTTAACCTGCACCAGCATTGGATAGTCTCAATCTGCACCAGCATTGGATAGTCTCAACCTGCACCAGCATGGATAGTCTTAATCTACACCAGAATTGGATAGTCTCAATTTGCACCAGCATGGATAGTGTCAACCTGCACCAGCATTGGATAGTCTCAATCGGCACCAGCATTGGATAGTCTCAGCCTGCACCAGCATTGGATAGTCTCATCCTGCACCAGCATTGGATAGTCTCATCCTGCACCAGCATTGGATAGTCTCATCCTACACCAGCATTGGACCAGCGAGAGCTTGCCAGATAATCATTCAAGACGGTGTTGAAGAAAATCAAATTCCTTCTACGTTCTACACCCTCCCCTTTTCCTCACACATTGTGCAAAACGCAACTCTGGTGTCGCTACTTATAAGACAAAACGCAAAGTAATTTAAGACCAGGGCCGGTCTGCTTGTACCAGTCCGGCGCGCAGGAATGAATACTCCAATAGACATCTGTAGATAACTCTCTAAACCCTTAAGTTATAAATACTAAAGATCGCCCATGATGTCATTGACCGGGCCAGGGTTATTCTTCAAAGCCTTGACCCCATCGCGCGCGATGCTTGATACCCCATGATAGATTCAAACAAGACGAAGAATGGAAGGTTCAGAAAGCAATGAGGCAGACTGGCAGTACTGTTGGCTTTCTTGGCCTCTGTCGCTCTCCTTGGTGAGAGCCTGTGATACTACGATTCGCTGTTGAAATCTTTAGGCCATCTAGATAGAATCCTATAGATCTTTAGACAAAGATTTCTTTTCCAATCATTATTGATAAATTAGCGTGCCTAATACCTACTGTTCCTTTTTTATTTGAGTGAGACTAAATCTAGGAAGACGTGACGTCACCTACGGAAGTCTATTGGAGTTTTCATTCACGCGGTACCGGACGCTGCTCTCTAAAATCTGCGCTTGACCTTAGCGAAAAAATTCTAACCGAAATGGAAAAATTTAGCCGGTTTCACGTCACGCGTATCCCGTACGGAAGATTTCATTCTAGTGATATGTTTTAACTCTGCTTTTACGTGGTCAAACGGGCATTTCACAAAAGTTGACGTTTATTTAAGATGCTATATTAGGTCTGGGGGTCGATTTATATTAGGCACATAATTTATACTCATCTCAATTTCTTTTTCAATTTTTTTGTTAAATAATTTGTTTTGTTTTTCTTTGCCTTAATGGTATACTGTATTCAGCGGTAGACTCTGAGGAGAATGAAAATTTTCATCAGGACAAAAATGAGAGCAGCAAGATCAAGTTTAGCCTCTCTCATTCGGGAACAGACGTGGACGGCCGGTCTCGACAATTAAAACGGTCTAGATCTAGTAAATCCTCTACAACCTTTTTGAAAAACAGAAAAGAAAACGAAAGCGATGACGATGATAATGACACAAGTGATGATTATAGTGACGACGACGACGATGACAACGACGATGGCGATGAATCAGATGATGATGAAGAAGAGGAGCGTAAAGAAAGAGAGAAGCGACGTCGTTATCGTCAGAACAACCGGTTCAAAAACGTGCTGGATTCCGTGACTCACGAGCAGGAAAACAAGAACATCGATGCTTTGGAGACGAAGTATGGCTACAATTATTACCAATATCTCTCTGGAAGGAAGTTCGTGGACAGAGTCTGCAATCTCTGGCATATTTTATTCTTGGTGAGAACCAATGTGCTAGAAAGTTTTTGTTAAAAGCGTGTTAACGTAGACCATTCATGCACTCAGTTGTAGTTTTGAGTAATCGCAGTTTTTCTTTTCCATTTAACAAGAAGACAAATGCCTTTTTGAGAAGTAATTATGCTCATTTCTTCTAATTATTTGAGCTTAAATGTTTGGGGTTATGATGTCGGTAGTACTGTGGAATGTTTTAGAGAAATAAAAAATGTTTGCGCCAAAATAGTGTAGTGCCTTATGTCAGTCCTTGTTAGCATAGTAGCGATACGATAGGCTTAATATGTTAGGCTAGTATGTATATTTCTCTGAGTGGCGAGGCGGTTTATACCGAATCTACAACTATAAATCGAGGGTTCAAATCATAGCTAAAGAAAGCCTTTCTGCCATTAAATCTTTCAAGCATAACTGATGACGCAGTGGCTGCCTTACACTATTTTAAATTTTTAATATCTTTCAATAATTTGTCCGTCTGTTAGAGTCAGGTTTCCTTCCCACTCCCAGGTAGCTTCATATTTCCTCTTCATGATGATTTTTTTTATAAAAACCACTATTTTTAGTTTCGAAACTTGAAAAGTTACAGTTTCGGTTTGAATAAAAAATAAGTCTGGATTTTTTTTTAAAATGTATCAAGTTTAGTGACTCTTACTCATTGATTGGTGAAGAATGGAGGACATTTGCTTAAAAAATTAATTGAGTTTCCGTTTCAGTTCTTATATGCACGCCAAGTTAGTAACCATATATATTAGGCTGCTTCCGCGTTCTTGCTAAAATATCAACTGTAAGTGTCTCTTTTACCTGTGATTGTTTTTATATACCTTTGGTTGTTTTTTTAAACATTCAATAGTCTGCTATTGTTTGTCTCTGTAAGGCCTCCGTACGTAAGGCTGTATGGCTATCTGACTGCTGATTCCTTGACTTATTTCATCAGTTCCTCAGCATGTGCCTGGTTATGGCCGGCGTTCTGCTACGCTTTTTCTTCGGCTCTTATCTCATCGTTCATATCCAGGGCCTACCTGCCTTCACCATGTATTCAAGTTTCGTGAAACGCGTGAGCAGTGATACCGACTTTCACTTCAGTGGTTACATTCAGGTGAGTCCACCATTCTTACTTTTTCACTCAAAGTTCTGACGGACAATGAATCTGACCTATTACGACCCGGAAATAGCCACGTGACTATTGCGGTCAACAAACAGCCTTGTGGCGGTATTTATTTGGGGTACTGTTTGGGATGTTGTTTATGGTCACCTTTAACAGCCTTAGTTAAACTAGATCTAGATGATTAAAAAAGGCACCAACCAAGTTTCCATCCTTGGACTCGAACCTGGGTCAGCTTTTCATAGCATTATATGAAATGCTTACTTCTCTTGATACTTTCTAAACCGGAATTCCTTCTCTAATCTTGCCTTGGGAGTGGGACTGGGTGTATCAGTGTTGACTAGTCTTCGCACATCAATCAGTAGATCTAGATCTAGAACAGAATGACAGAAACGTTGTCACTCAAATTTTTCATCCCAAAATAATAACTTCCAGTGTGCTTTATAGCCATGAAAGACATAATTAATTTGAGTATTACTTTTACATGCAAAAAGACTAGATCTAGATATATATACGAGCCCGAATACAAAATCTTCAGCCTAGCCCCAAGAGGCAAGGAAACTCAAGTAACATTATTTACATAGTATCTAACCCAAGCAGCACCCCAAATGAAATCCAACATTACTATTTATACCAACCAATGAAATGCTGCTACTTTTCTAGACTTATCGGCACTCGCGTAACATAAAATTAAACATGGAATGGCGGGAATCCGGAAGAGGTTATTGAATGGTAACCCCCACTGACCCCAAGACCCACGTGACACTTTGGAGATATAGGTCGAATTCATTAGATATGTATTCTCGTTATAAGGTAACATTCAACACAGCCAAACTACTTGTTTTCTTGTAGTTGAAGAAGACTTCACAAAAATAGTTTCAAAATTACTCTTATTTGCCTTTTGCTTACGTTGTCCTTTCACTGTGTTTTGAATGCCATGTCTAGGCTAGTTAACATAGCATCGGTGTTGTATTATTGCTGGAGATACACTTCATAAAATAATCAACGGTTTTTATTATAGCTACAGATAATTCATACATCATTAATGTAACATTATTATTACCGATACGGCTCATAAATTATTATATATTATTCCTACATTTAATTTAAAATTCATTAAATTTTTATTATTGGTACTATTTATATACACTGTACCTCATCGATATTACAATGTTGCTAGACACACACTTTATACATTATCGATGTTACATTATTGCTTGAGAATACACTTCATGCAGCTCAAAAAAACAACTGCTTGTTTAGTATTAAGTTTTCTCATCTTACCGTTGTGTTTCAACAGGACCTTGGTTACCACCTCATTACTCTCAACAGTATGTTCGTAATCTGTTCTCTCTCTTATATGATCTACCCGCTACACAAGTGAGTATAATGCAGACATGAGTGGCTTGGACACAATTTTTTTTCAATGTTTTCTTTTTTGTACATGTTTGTTTTCAACGTTTTCTTTTTTTTACATGTTTGTTTTCAGCGTTTTCTTTGTTTTACATGATAGGCCTACTTATGACAGTATGTAGGCCCGTAGCCCTCTCTCAGAATAAATATAACCGTTGTGCGGTCAAAGAAGTAGTTTCTTTGAGTTATCGAGATTAATTACATGTACAATTATCTTGTCAGACATTTGTTAAAAGCTATTCTTTCAAAAACAACTGTTAGCCTCATGGATTGGAGAAACATTTGGAAATTTGACTACTATAAAGAAGTATAATAATTATAACAAAAGTTTGATGACTCAATTAAGAACTAAATTGCACTCTACTGTAAGTTGAGCAATTAATTGTTTTATAAGAAGTGTTGAAAGTCTCGAAGGCTATATCATGGGAACGCCGGAGCATTTAACCAAGTAAAATATAAATCTCTTCTCTTCATGGGGTTTGTTCCAGTGTTAAGTGCCCCTTTACCTATTCCCCTATCTATATATCGATTTCGGGCCTCTCTTTTCACAGAAATTATCATCTTGGTGCTCCTTCTGCTTTCCTGCAACTCTTTGCACTTCCTTTCTCTCGTATCGTTACCTTTCTCCCTCTCTTTCTTTTTTTCCTTTACTTTTTGTTCCTACATTTTTTGTTTTTCCACCTCTTCACATTATGCCTCATTTTGTTGTTCCTCCATCCCTCCTCATTCTACGTGCTTCCCTCCTTTTCCTTCATCTTCGTCCTCATTTCCCACAGCACCTTTTCCAACTGACATTATTTGTGAATCTGGCGAAATCTAGATTTTAATTCACTATCGTACTAAACACGTGTCTTATGTGTAGTCTCGCGCCTACGATTTTTCAATCTCTAATTCTGTATACCCATTTATAGAAAGTTTTACTTTAGTCTTTTTTCTTTGTCAATTTTTTGTTTTTAAATCAAAAATTATTAAGTATGTTACTGTTAGCGTCTAGAGCATTCTATAGGGTTAATTTATGACGCAATATAAATTGTTTTAAAAAAAAGTTCTATTTTTCGCTTCCCGGCATCTTTTGCCCCTGAAATACCTCTAAACCACCAGATTCACATTCACCATCCCCGTAGTGTGTTTCATAAGTGGTACTTCGAGCATCATCGAGATGGCCGTCATCAACATCAACTACAACACGGGCATAAGCAAGAACGAGGCCGTCATGATCAGAATGCAGAACAGGCTCAGGGAAGAGTATCAAATCAAGGGCGCCAATGAGTTTTCCGTCTCCTATGACTACATTTCTATAATGGTAGGACCTAGGAGTTAAAATGTTCACTGGAAAATGAACTTCTTAGAATCGTGGTTGTGCTAAAATTATCCACATTCCGACGAAATAGAGCCTATTGTTGAAGGCTTCAGTCCCGTGTACAGTCCATTTTGGTTAGCGCCATTCAAGCCCCTGAAATAGAGCATGCCATTTGAGCGACGGAGATGTCGGTATCCATATAGTAATTAATAATTTATTTAATTGGTTATCACCGTCAATATTTAATGAAAATAAAATGCTACCACAGAGCTTAAGTAAAACTGTAATAATTAATCAAATTTTATTTTGGACCCAATGAACACACAAGCCCTAATTCAATTATATGGAAGACAGGATCGAAAGTCCTCGGTAAACCAGGAACTCAATTAATTCCATTTTAAGCATAGTCATCTGTGGGCTGTGTATGTGTTTGCAGACTGAATAAGAAAGATATCCATTGCAAAAAGAATAGTTGCTTTAAAAAATAAATGGCCCAAATGGTTTGTTGGATTCACTGGCTCGAAAAGTATGCCCTTTACGAGAAAATGGCTCATATAAAATGCTACCGTATAACCAGGTCCAAATTAGTTGTAGCTTCGACTAGTCATTTAAAGGTAATGTGGGCTAGTTTTTAGCTCTAGTTTCAGAAATACAATGAAATATAAAGTTTTGTTAGATTTTCCGATAAATTGCAGCAAACACAGTTCCTTCCTTCTTTCAGTTAACTTAATAAAGATGTTGATGGTCGCTATCAAAGCAGGACTAGTCATGGTACTATTATTAGGTCGCCAGAATAGTCATGTTTGCTGTCTAACCTTTTTTGCGTTCAAACAGAAAGCACAGGCTCTCGAATCAATGTTTTTGATTAAGCGTAACCAAAGCCAATACAGTTTTTCGAGATCTTACTTTCTCTATTTCACGTAACCAGGAAAAAAAACCACATCAACAGCCCAAAGTGCTACCTCATGCTCAATTTACGTCTGCACTACAACTAAAATGTGAACATTTTAGTGCCTTTCAGAAATCAAAAACTTTCACATTATTTGATCCGATTCTGTTCAATTCATAGAATCACTCTGGTAACGTCACAGTATTGTTTTCATTTATAGAGGCTGATCTAAAGCTAACCGGCGCTATTCACGTGATTATTGTTATTGAAGCGGAATTGGGTATTGTAGTGTATGGGAGATAACTGGAAGAATGAGATTGACAGAATGTATGGAGAGTGTCACTCCTTGTGTTGGTTAGTTTATAGTGACTTCCTTTTG
>BMAT01010806.1:648210-659944 GCA_019649035.1 Elysia marginata
TAAAACTAGTTTCAGTTTACAAATGGTTTCCCTTTAAAGTTAAGATGCCATGTACAGGACAATTTTAGCACATAATGTTTCAGTTTGGTTTTTTCTGTTTATTGTTTTCTATTTTAACATATATACATGCACACAGATACACACCTTGTACTGTTCTGCGTATTTATGCTGGGCAAGCAGATGTCGGTTTGCTTTATGCTTTCACTGGGAGGCCGATATCTTAAATGTTAACATGATATCAAAATATCTAGACCTGGATTGATGATCAAAAGCAGGCACGAAGAAACGCGAAAACCGCAGCATTTTTTAGGCTCCTCTGCCACCTGCAGATACCCTGTCAACTTTCCCCGACTAAGCGTGTCAGTCTAGACAGTAGACAGACGGTTGCCGATTCTCGCAGTCGATGGTCTACATTCTACAGTACTGCTAATCAAGATCAGCCAATGCGATATGCTTTTTGCTAAATTTCTGTGGTAGGGCAGTATATCCAACCTGTAGGTGACTACTGGATGGTGAAGGCCAAATGCTGATATTAAGTCCTTCATATTTTTATTTTGATATATATGTACGATTGGTATGAGGGCGATATATTGACAGTTACAATTGCTAAAAGGGGGAGAATTGCCCAGCCCTTCTGTGTAGGTCTGGTAATATAGGGCTTGCCACTGGTACTGCTACACTCTAGCATTGCTAATATAGGTTTTGATGTGACAGTAGACCTAGTTAGTAGTAACGATAAAAATAATAATAGGTCATTTCTACAGCACATTCTACAGGGCTGTAAGCATTTCCTAAACACATCATTATCATCTATACAAGGTCATTGAAAAGAACTTAGGTCACACATGTTTATACATGTATAAGGTGAAAAAATACAATTCAGTAGAAAACAGTAATTATTAATAATGTACTCGTCATAGCAATAATGGTGAGGATTAATAGGACAGTAAATTTATAATAATGCAATAAAATGGAGAGGGGGGGGGGGTTATTAAGGCAACAGGTGAGGTACTCTTCAAAATATTTAAACACAGAGTAACCCACCCGCTGTCTCAATGAGTTGGAGACGAACAGTTATTACATTAATAAATGAAAACAAGAATACGCTTTCTCGCCAACGGTAAGATTTAATGAATAATAATAATTGATAAGATAAATTACTACTTGCAGATCGAAAATTGTGCAATTCTTTTTAAATGATTAACTTAAAAACTTCCTCTAATTACATAACCCATGGGTATCTGAAATAACTTCACACACACACACTTACACAACAATCTGTATACGTAGCTTAGTCCACTGTACATGAATAGTCACATGAATAATGATGGTGGCGATTACGAGAATCCAATAGTCACAATGTTTATCTTCTAAGGGTGAAGATATGATAACGATGACGCTGGTCGTAACGACGATGACGGTGGTAACGACACCGATGATGACGATGACGCGATGATTCAGGTCCACCGTTAGGTTCAAATAGCTAAATCGTTTCTTTCTCACATACAGTAGTAGGCCAAGTAGTGACCGACTGCCAGGACTCTTTAGTTCACACCGACCACTCACTCAAGTCACATTGAGTGCAAAAGCAAGACTCTGCGTGGCGGAGAGACTGATCCATCTCCGACTCCACATCTACCAGTCCGGTGTCAAAGTGACGGCATTTTGACGCACCCTGTAGCAGCTTTTCTGGGTCCTGTGTCCAGTGTCTGTTTTTGCCCTAACTTTTAAAGGCTTGAAGAACTCTACTTAACTCACACTCAGTACTAATCACTCAGACTTTACCTGCTAAAATGCACCCTTTACCACCTGCAAACCCCCCTCCCTACTAAGAATTTCCACTAATGTTAACTGTTCAATCCAGAGCTCACTACAAGCTAAAACAAACATTTGATTAAGTTTATGAACCAAAACTACGCCCTGCCATCCTGTTTAATAATACTCATACCCACAGACGTACATGACCTAAAGCCATGCCCTAAGAATTTACTCACAATAGTTTTTGAACAGACATTTTTTAGCTTCTCGTTCAAGGACTTTTTAGATTCAGTAATTGTTATATCTTGAGAAAGACTAATCAGGTTTTAGGACATACAGAGGAAATAGGGCGTTCCCCATATCATTTAAGACGGGATCTTAATTCTTTGACAGAATTCCTTTGTAAATTTGATCCCAAGCGCCTGATAGGTGAACATTTTGAAATACTTTCACTGAGATATGACGGCATATTTTATGGAAATATTTATGGTAGAGAGAGGATATTTTGAGTAGCAGCCAAAGGATTGATATATCTACATCAGTTAATTGTTAGAAGAGTTTGAGTCAACTCGTAAAGACCAAAAATTTGTTACTAGGTTGGTCAGAAATCAAAATTAACTAAAAGAAATCAAGTTTTAGTGTCTCATTACGTAACTACAACATGTGCTCTGGCCAGTCTTAACAATAATTTTTGTTAATTTTATTACATTGTGATTGTTTTTTACAAAGGTACTGGTCCCCAATATCACTGAAGTCCATAAGATTTGTTTTGGTTTTAATTTTTCAAAGATATTCTGTAATACTTTTCCTTTCAGGAGCAACTCTTATCTCATGGAAATGCCATGGTGTTGAAAATTTATTTTTAAGGTGAGATCCAAACCATTAATCGGTTGAATAATTTATGTATTTTTTTAAAGTACTTCGGGATTTTTTTTGTCTAATTACCTTTGTTAATCAACTGTGTTAAAAAAAAAAAGAATCATCCTTTGATTTCCTTAAAGGGCTCGGTCCCAAGATACCAGCTTTAAAATCTGTATGGCCAAGCTGTCAACTCAAGCATATGGGACTAAAGTGTTTTCCATTGGGCCAGTGTTTGTAATCCAGGGGATATTTTTGGTCCAATGAAAATTTCACCAGACATTTGCGTGCCAGGAATAAACTTGGTTTAATATCATTGCAGTTTGAAAAATTATTCTCATCAAGTTTTTCCAATTTTTTTTTCTTTACAGCTCAACATCAGTTTTTGACAACAAGAAAGCCATACGAGGAGGTGTTCCAATTGCCTTCCGTAAGTAAAATATTCATCTCACTTTCAAATAAAGAAAGTTCATTTTTTTTTGTTTTTTTTTTACCACCAGCTTATGGTAAAATACTGATTGTCAACTTTGTTATACTCTTTCTATTAATGTAGTAAATTGTAGCTTGAATAACAGCTTTCCCTATTTGAGTGTTGAATTGTCAGTTTGGGTTTCATTTTTCAGGGTAATATTAAGTACTGACATGTTCTAATCTGAATATACATATTTGGATTAACAGTTTTACACACATATGACATGTCAAAATTCTTGAAATTTTCAGTAACTTATGCATAAAAAAATGCTAACTCTCTTCCATTTTTTACTATTAGTTTATCATGCTCAAATTCTGGTAAGGAAATGAGATAAAGCGAAGCTTTTTGTGTACCGCAATAGTTCTTTTCCAACTTGTCACACAAGTTTTATGTAAAAGTTCATGCTGTGAACAAGTATATATGTAGGGTCTAGTTCAAATGTATTGAATGCGCTTGAAACAAAACTTTAATTTGAATTGCCCGAAATTTGACATAACATCACTCTAAATTACATAGAAACGATACAATTGGTAATCTGTGGAATTAAGTTTGAATCAACAAATATTTCAACTATATAGGTTTTAAATATCTGGACTTAACGGTATTCTTATTTGAGATGATCTTGCTTCCACTCTCCAGCAAACTTTGGACCATGGCCTTTGGGACCCCAACATGGATTTGCTAGAATTAAGAGATGGACTTTGGCTGTACCTCCTACTAAGGTCAGGGATGCAAGTTTTCCAGTTATTTCAAGAAATTTGATTTTTTTTTTTTTCAGTTTTCTCTAGTGAGTCTTCTTTGAAAGTCAAGACTTATACGTTAAAGAATATCTCCAAATTTAAGATTTATCAAAAATTCAAACATTTTTTTAGTTGTATAGCAATTAAGGCCATAGCACAGAGTTGTATCTACCTTTTTAGTTGTGTATTGAAGATTCTGTAAGGCAGCTGTTGGTTATCTCTGCCAGGCAGAGCACTTTGAAAGTTTCCTGCTTTTTTTGTATTTATATTATAAGCTGCTGGCATGCCTATAAGTTACTTAGAGTCATTTATTGTAAGAATTAAGAAAAGATAATAGGGTAACTTTTCCTAAATTGTAGTCTTGGCATATGAAAACCATGTTATCACTCTCTATCAACTGGCTTTAGTTTTCCATTTACTGAAAAAAGTTGAAGCCTTAAAGTGGAAAATAAGGATTAAATGAATTTGTGACCTGTCAATTAATATTTTAAACCTTGATCTTTACAGGATGCTAAAGGAGACATTCTTGCAGTGGTCACTCTAGAAGATGATGAAGAGACAAAGGCCATGTGGGATTACAAGTAGGATTCAACATGTTCTCTACCAGAGAATCTTTTTCTGTGCCCCTTTCTGTCTGTCTTGTTAGTGTTTTGTTCATGATATCTTTCTAGTTTTAATAATTTTTTGTCTTCGCTAGGGCGCTCATTCCTTCCATTTACTAACTATCTCATATCTTATTCCTTAGTCTTCAGAAAGTTATAGGAGTTTTTTATCACGAATGAGAAAACACTAGATAACAATTATGTTGATCACATTTGTCTAGCAAGAGACAATTATTTGTTTCCTATCCTCCTCTTTTTGTCCTCGTCTTGGAAAACTTTTTCCTTTCTCTCGTCTCGCTCTTTTCCTCCACCTTCTCTGTTGCTTTTACCTGTCTTGCTTCATCATGTTTCTCCTTTTAAGCTTTCTCTGTTTCTCGTCTTTATTGTACTCAATGCAAGTTAGGAAACATTACACTCCTTTTTGAAACTGGCAACTTAGGTAATCATCAGGGCTTTTTTCTCTCTCTTCTTTTCTTTTTTTCTTTGCTCTTAACCCTCTTTTTCTTTTTTTTTTCATTCTATGCGCTGATTGATGTTCTATATTTGCTTTTTGCTATTTATATGTTAACTTGTCATGGTAATATTAAAGCTCAGATGTACTTTTTAATTCATGAAAATTTCTAACAAATTGCACCTTTGGTGTGCCATCTTTTAAATAAAAATTTCATTTACCCTTGCTTGGGAAAATTTTATATGGAAAGCTTTAAACTTAAACTTTTTTCCGTGTTGATGTAAAGTGGCTTGATATCTTGCTTACACTGAATGTGTTTTCTCTTTCCAGATTTAAACTTGTATACACGCTGGTGCTTTCTGAAAAAAGTCTGATGTCAACTTTGGTCGTTCATAATACAGGTTTGTGGGGACTTAGTGTCAACTTTGGTTGTTCATAACACAGGTTTGTGGGGACTTAGTGTCAACTTTGGTCGTTCATAATACAGGTTTGTGGGGACTTAGTGTTTGGAATGATAATTAAAATTTTTTTCACTTTTTTTAAAATCATTTTTGTTTTATTTGTTCCTGAATGGATCTAAGTTTCACACAGTTTCACATATCGACCTGTTTGAAGATTCAGTAATTACTTTTGTTTCTACTGGTCCAGATAGATAATGGTTCAAAATTTTGATTTCTTAAGTTTTTAAAAATTTGGATCATTTCATTAGTCTGTCCGGCCCAATGAATTCTGGCTTTGTAGCAGGAAACTTACCTCAGAAATACCTCAGAAATATTTTTAACTCACTGCAACAGCAACAAAAATGTTGTGGAATCATTGCCAAATTAAGTTTGAGGCCTTTAAAAAGATCAAATTGTAAAATCTTTTGGTTATGTTTTTTTGTTTGAATCAATGTTTTCATTTTTCAACTCAAACCATTCAATTTATTTTTATTCAGTTACAATTGCCATTGGTCCATACAATAGCGGCATCCATTAAAGATACAAAGGTATTTAAGAGTCTGCATATAAAAGGAAAAAGCCCAACTAGGATAAATTTATAGAATTTCTCTTCAGAAATATTGTTTTTTTAAGATGTTTTTGTTTTTTACCATAGGTGAGTTTGAATATCCTGGCCTTTGATTTGGGTTTACATTTTTGCTGAGATCAGTTCCTTGGTTTATCATGATTTCATTGTAAACAAATTTGCCCGTACCAAGTTTAGTTAAGTTGTTTTTTATTTTGTTTGTCTACAGACACAAAGAGTTTGGGCTTCACAACTCTTCTCCATACTTATTTCCGTGTTGCTGATATCAACACCACGACAGTGCATGGACTGAAAGGGTTGAAATATACTGATAAGGTAGATAAATGTCTTTCGTGCAGATTTTTTAAACAGCAAATATCAAGGTTTTGTTTTTAGAGCTCTTGAAAAAGTTTAAAATTAAGCTACCTATTATGACACTTAGCAATAGCAATGAAAACTTTAGATAAATATGAGTAAAAACATTTTATTCTTTTGTTTCTAAATTATATTTTGTTTTTCTTGTTGACGTGTAGAAGTGCATAAAAAAAGACCAAACTTTCTTGCCCTCAAACCCAATGGGTAATAATAATTTAACAATGTTAGACTGTCTACAGCCAAAAGCTGAAGACAAGATGGCCTACAGCTCAAAGCACAATGGTAGAGAAAAAAAACTGTCCATTGTTTAGTTTTCACTTGTATGTTAAATGTAGAAAGTTGCAAATATTTCCTACCTACCTATGATTTCCTACAAAGCTGTGTTCCTCTACAGCTGGAAGTAGCCCTCCTCATCAGCTCTCCATCCTTCTTTATATTTGTGTTGTAAAAATGGCAAACGGTGTGTTTTTCCTTTTTTAAGTTTTACAGGAGAAAGAAAAAACCATTGGCTTACTCCGTTTTCAAATCACAGCTGCAGACAGCAAGCCATGATCTAACTAAGCCAACATAGTAAAGTAAAAACTTTGAGCTTTTACTTTTGAAGATATTTTTGGTCACATGACGAAATTAACCCTCTCATTTTTTGTTTTGAATGGCTACAATTACAACACTTGGGAAGCAAATGATTTTGTCTTTAAGTTTAAGGTGCAAAAATGGGTTTATAAAATTTTGCATGTACACGGTTTGCAACTATTTGTGATATTTGTACTGTCAAAACCATGATAATGAGACTCTTTAGCCTTTACTTTATAACCACTCTTCAACTATTTAGATTACAGGTGGTCAAGATGTGGTAGAGGCTCGAGATCTTGTTGCAGTGGACAGGAACTATGACCGGTAAATGCCCTTGATGTGCTAAGTACGTCACTCTGCTAGCAAAGTGGCATATCTTGGAGATGCACATTTGTGACATGCGTATATTTTTGGTTTCATAAGATTATGGCCCATCTTCTGGAAGTTTAAAGGAAATTTTTAAAAATTCAAAGTAGCATATCGTATAAATATCAGTAAATGAGTTATGCCATTTACATTATTTAGATAATTATTTGTATAGCAATAAAATATGAAATGTGCCATTTTGCTGGAAAAGTGATTAACAGTCACACATGTGATAAGCAACAGATATCTGAAGTAAGACCCAATAACACAATGGAGTCAAACAAGTTTTTTTGAAAAATCTTAATTCATAAAGTGCTTTTATTGTGCAGCTATATGAAATTCTTGCAGCTAACAATTTAAAACCCTCTCATTTTTTAGTTTTCCCATCCCAAGATTGATACCACCTCATGCCTGTGGTGTTCACTTTTTGTCTAGATTGAAAGATCCTTAAAATCTCTCTAGGGCAGTGAAAGGTTATTTTAATATCTTAGTTAAGACCCTAGTCATTGCATTTGGAAGATTGGGATTTTTTGAGAACCATACTTAAGAAAATAAGAAAAAAAACCACATGTTATATAGATGTTCAAAATTACAAAGGATTTAAAGAGATCACAAACCAGATCACCAATTGAAGATCTTTTTTTTTTCAGCCATCATTTCAATAGCTTCTTTCACCAAGCCGTGAAAAATTTTAATGGAACTAGAATGAAGAGGTTTTTCTAGTTGAGTCTTTTGATTAAATGGACACATAAGGATAGGATGTTTCGTTGAGGGGGATGGGTTTAAAGGAGTGCATGTATTTCATGATAGAAAATGCTATACAGATAGAGAGAGAGGGAGAAAGAGGACAGAAAGAGGCAATATTTCATTTGTTTGATATGTGTACTGATTTCCTATAATAGTGTACTTTATTATAATATTCATAATGTTCGAATCTGTCAGTCTTACTGAGCATTACTTATTTTCAATACATGTATTTATGTAACTTTGTATCGACTGAGTAAACTTGATTGAATTAAATTGTTTGAGGTTAGAATGGATACCATTCATTATTAACTTTCATCGAAAGCCAATTCAGACACTGGTAAAAATATTTTCTTGAGATATCACTTAAGTCAATTCATTTTGTCATGTTTCTTTATATTTGTATTGCTATTCCTGTCTAATTTGATTTGATCTGCAGGGTCTACAAGGATGCTCCTAACGTCACAGTACTATCAAGTAGTGGGGAGCCAGCCAGAAAGATTGAGATAAAAACTTTTAACTTCCCTGATGTTGGTAAGATCTTCTCATTAATTTTTTCAAACACTGCCAAGGATGACTAGTTAATTTATCATCAATTTTTATTTTTCTAGAGTTCCTGATAGATGCAAAAGTTCTATTTGTCGGCAACATGTTAATGTTGTCCCCAAATAAATTTTACCTTCTTTCATCTATTTCTTAGTAAATGAGATAAATTTTTAAAAATGGAAAGTTGGTTGTTTCTTAATTTCTTTCTTTCTTTTGCCTTTTTAAGAGATTTTGTATTTTTCTGGTGCTGTAGTAGTGTGTTAAAGATTTTTAACTTTCAAAAGAAGGTGCATTCAAATTTTTTTTTTCCAGTCGTATGGAACCCTTGGGATGTCAAAGCCAAAGAAATGGGAGACTTTGATGACGAAGGTTACAAGGAAATGCTGTGTGTTGAGGCTGGAAAGGTTGTGAACCCAGTCACTCTGACGGCTGGAGCCCAGTTTGAGTGTAGTCAAACGTTCACTTCCATGCTCTAAACAAACGCAAGTGCCAAGCTTTTCTATCTGCAATAAATGATGTAGCATGATGGGTTTATATTTTGTATATGGAGGGTTATTAATGCATTATCTTTTTTTATTTTTTAGTTTGTCAGCCAATATACTGTGATGTGACTAATTTTGGCCTGTAGATCTAAACACAGGCCAATACAAATTTGATAACTTTCAAAAAAAAAAGCATTACACATCTATTCAGTAAATTCTTCAATGTAGAAGATAACAAGCGACATAGATCTTTAGATTCCTCATACAGATCTACTGCTTGTTTTAGTTTCATATTCTATTGCACATTAAAATGATGGTTAATAGTTTGTTATTTTTTTTCTTCAATTAAGAACAGAGGTGCTTTATTATATTTTCTGTACATGAAATGGCATTGTTGTTTTTTAAACGTTGGTTTATGTGATATATGATTCTAGACTTTGACAGTTAAGTATGCAGCATTATGTAACCTTCTTTTTTTTATCTCTGCATCTATTGTACTATACAAAGAAAGCCTTTATTTAGCAGTTATGCTATAGAATTTCATAATTCATAGAATTGTACTTGCTTTGGCATAAAAAATGTAGCGTGCTTTTCTTTCAAGCAGTAAGTTTTTCCTTGAGACCTTAGCAGAAGAAAATGAAAGAGGCAACAAAGTTTTACTCACTCTACTTGCAAGTGCTGGTATAATAGAAAAAACAACATGACATACTGGTTTAAGACTAAGAGAAAGCTTAGAAGCAGTACAGTAAACAGTCTATGTATGTTCATCTACACTTGTAGCTTCACTATCATTAAGTTGAGGGCAAGATTGTTGCAAGATTATTGTGGACACCTTCATAGGGTGCATCAAAGTTATCTATACATTATTACTCTTGTTAAAGCAATCAAAGATCTCCACATGGTACGCATTTATTATGTCTCTCATTGAGGGTACATGAGTCAGAAGGCAGACATCAAGGTTTTTAGAAGCCATCATTTAAATGTCTAGTTTTATTTCTTTTTCTCTATTTTTTTATTTCACAAATGTTTTGATATCTTTCCACAAAATATTGACAATTATATGAAATTTTTTATATGTGGAAACTTAGAAAGATGTCTTGTTCAAAACATCAACTTCCTAAAAGTGAAAATTGCAACAACCAACTCATTCATCCTGGATGCGAGACATACATGTTTTGATCTGGTTTAAGATCATTGTACTTTGATTTTTTTTATCCAATCCACTACACTTTTTTATATGTCCTGTTTGTTTGTATGTATTTTTCATACGTTTATATGATACTGCTCATATGGTGGTAAAATATTGGGTTAAGACGATTTTTGTCACAACCAGTGCCAATGAGCTGAATATTGTGAATTTCTTGTTACAAGACAAAGATTATTGAAGATAGCATTTTCCTGAGCTTTCAAAGTAGAACAGTCGCTTTATATTTTCTGAATTTTGTTGAAAGATATTAGAAATTCTTTCGGTTTAAAATAAAGAGAAAGAGAAGAAAATATTATCTTTAAAAGGCGTTTTCTCAAATGTTCCAAAATTTCCAATGTCTGACTTATTTGCACTTTTTCAGAGACATAAATATCCTCTCTTCACAATGTTCTCACTTATCTTACATTTTATCAATATGTAAAAAAAGTATGTGTTTTAGCTTTAAAGAACAAATTAAAAAAAAAAACTTTTATGAGTAAAGAATCAGTTTACAATTTCTCTAAGAGAATGCATTTTATTCTTTATGTCACTAAAGTTGACTATTTTAATTAGTGATTCCAAATTTTTTTTTTCTGCTCCTGAGTTCTCTCTTCAGATGGTTTTTCTAAATTTTTTTTTCATATTTAATCCACATATAAGCTTGGTGTAGTCCACTTTTGTGGACATTTCAGTACATACTGAGGTGTTTATTTGTTATAGAACATTTTCTTTTAGATCATTTCTTAACTCCTTCTTGACATAGGTATGTTATGGTGATGCTGCGACACACTGATTCTAGTTGTAAATTTGCAAGGAAAAGTAGTGTGAGAGAGGTGTGTATGGAATTTTGTTTTTATTAATTAGTTGAAGGATTTGATCTATAAAAATATATAAGCCTATATTTGTGATCAGAAATAAAAACTATTATGAATGATGTAAAATATGTCAAGGTTATTTAAAGCAATATGGTGGCAGGAAAGGTCAAAAGAAGAGGGGAAAAGGGAAAAACAACAGAAAAATGTCATTATCAATCATTGAATGCCCTAAATAATAAAAAATCAACCAAATAAGCATGTTTGTAGCCCTAAGCTCTCAATGCAGTTGTACGTCATAGGGCAAATCCTGAATGATGAAACAGTGACCGTACGTCACTGCATCTTGACAAAATATTTAAAGAGGAAAACGTGTACTACTTGTATGGCTCAAATGGGTTAACACTCTGTTGTATGGACTTTTTCCTGGGATTAGATGCTTTATCAACATGCTGACTACCGAATTTGAGAAAAAAGACATGAAAGAAACAAAAAGTGTTGCTTTTTTCAAAAAATGGTTCCCTTAATAAAAGAAAAACAAAAAGAATGACTTACATCACAGCAAACCAATAGACTCCCAATTTCTCACTTTTTGTATGAAAAAAAAACAGCAAGGGAAATTAGCACACTTAAATAATGAAAGTGACCAAACAGGTATATACATGGAATGGTTTATTCGCCTTTGGCCTCCTTTTATTTTTCTCCCTGACTTTTTAAATATTTTTTATTGACATGGTTGATATGACCAGATTTTACTGAAATTG
>BMAT01010806.1:660521-672179 GCA_019649035.1 Elysia marginata
CGTGTTTATTATCCTAACCTCTCAATGCAGGTGTACGTCATAGGGCAAATCCTGAATGATGAAACAGTGACGTACATCATTGCATCTTGACAAAATATTGAAAGAGGAAAACGTGTACTACTTGTTTGGCGCAAATGGGTTAACACTCTGTTATATGGAATTTTTCCTGGGATTAGATGCTTTATCAACATGCTGACTACGGAATTTGAGAAAAAAGACATGAAAGAAACAAAAAGTGTTGCTTTTTTTTTTTTTTAAAAATGGTTCCCTTAATAAAAAAAAACAACAAAAATAACGACTTACAACACAGCAAACCAAAAGACTCCCAATTTCTCATTTTTTGTATGTAAAAAAAAACAGCAAGGAAATTAACACACATAAATTATGAAAGGAACCGAACAGGTATATACATGGAATGGTTTGTTCGCCTTTGGCCTCCTCTTTTTTTTCTCCCTGACTTTTTTTATATTTTTTATTGACATGGTTGATATGACCAGATTTTACTGAAATTGTCATTAAACTTTCAATGTTTATTTCTAGAATTTTTAGTATTGATTTTTGTGGGGAAAACTATTATACCTTTACATTGTTAAGTCTCTACTATGTTAAAAAGGTTTTGAAATTCCATAGAGTGGACAGTTTGTGTTATATTATTTATCATGGAAATGTAGTAAACAAATGCGTCAAGATTTGAGCACAAATTGTTTGCGACTTGCTTTTTTAGAGCTTCACTTGGCTGAAGACTTAACAAATAGTGAAAGTACAATTAACATCAATTAATTTCTTTTATATCATTTTTTCCTATAATCACGCATTTTAAGTAGAATTTTTATCACTTTGATTTTGCTTAACTTTTTTGATGAATAGAATCATCAGTCGTGTAATATTCAGCGCTGTTGATTTAACTGTAAGCTTACATTGTAATCTGTAACTAAATGGTTTATAAGTACTGTTGTCCATAAACTTTATGCTGGCATGGAGAACTTGCATTTGTGTGTTTTTAATTGTCAAATATTTATTTTCCACTGCTTTAAGGTATTTTCAACTCCAGATTAATGTTTTCATTTGAATATTTCCAACTTATACTTTTTCTTTCTGGGCACCCCCTGAGTGCCTAGTCTTATGCATTTCCCTCTGTGAATGGGGAATCTCCGTGCAAGGACAGGGGCTCCCTTTCTTGTTTCTTTTTTTTAATTTAGATGCTATAGTGAATCGAAATAGCCTCACATTATAAATAAAGAAGGGACACCATTCTTAGAGGCTTCTGGGGCATTTCTTACTAGTAAGTTATGATGAGAACTTATACCTAGCTTTTACCCTATCACAAGTACCAAGTTTACTTGAACTGGGGAGCCCACTTAGGCAGTACATACTGTGGAAGAAAAGTTTTAACAATCATGCTGTCTTCTTTTATTTTATTTAAATGGTGCGTTGAAGAAACATAGCCTTTACAGGCACTTTAAATATGTTTGTGAAATGTAGCTGGGCATTGACATGAAAATATACCATATAGATCAACTTACACTGAAACTAATCAGAACATTCGCAGAAATAACCAATTTTCCTTTTCTATACTTGTAACAATAATTCGACATAATAAGCTTCCCTTAGTCAATGTAAAAGTAAAGTTAATCCATTGCTTAACCCAAAAAGTAGGATCCTCAAAATAACAAGAAAAAAATATTGATAGGATAAGACAGGAGAGATAAGAAACCTGGGGTCAAGAATTGTGCGCCAGTGATGATTTTAAACATCCTTGCAATAGTCCGATTATTACCCAAGGTAGTTGTCACATTGTATATACAGTAGAATCAGTTTAAACCCAAATTGTGGGGAGCGCAAAAGTCATTTTGTTTTAAAAAATATTTCAGTTTACTTAGAGTAATCTGTAAAATGGAGAATTCATTTGGCCATCTAAAACTTTTTGGGTTTAACCTATGTAATCAAAATTTGGTGTAAAGAGATTCTACTGCAAATGAAATAGAAAGCCTATACATGTTTTCGTTAGGCAGCCAAAGTAAATCAGACATAAGTCGCTTAGACTAGTTTTAAGTTAAAGTCCCTAGTAACATCTTGTGATTTAAATAAGCAAGAATTAATTTGTTTCGCACCCTGGTCAAATGAGGCAGATGTTGCAATTTTCTCATTAAAAGGCATTTCTGTATTGAACTAGAATTTCGCTAAGTTTCCAAATGTTAAAAATTTCACAAAATTATCAATATTTTGTGGAAAGATCTTGAAACTTTTGCTAATTTAAAAATATGTCTCGCGTCCAGTGTGATTGAGTCTGATGTGGCTATATTTACTTTATTGTTTTGAACAGACATTAATTTATTTCTAAGTTAGCCTGCGTCGAAAATTTCATAAAATTATCAATATTTTGAGGAAAGCTATTGAAATTTTTTGTTGATTTGTAATAGAAAGAAAAAGGAAAAAAAGCAGACCTTTCAGTGGCCTTTTCTCCAACAAGGAATTTCCAAGGCATATGGAGAAAAGAATTTCGGGGATTTGAAGTGGCCTTTTCTAAAAAAAACATATTTCTGACTTCAGACTCACCTTCCCTTGGTGCGAGACATTTTTGTTTACCCTGGCTGCCTCATGTTAATCTATATGTTAGATTTTAAAAAAATTTTAACATTGTATGTTGAATAAAAATAAACTGCCTACTTGTTCCCAAATTTTGACATGAGAAGAAGACAAAGTAGATATTGTACAGTTTTACATTTTTTGTTTTATTGTTGATGTATTATGTTAGGCAAGGGCTCTAGCTCTGGTGGGTTGTTGTTGTTATCTGTCTCACTTGCAGTTAGTGGAAATAAATAAATCTATTTTTGGCATTCACTTTTGTCTTTTTTTTTAACAATGAATTTTTATTTAGCTTTCTTCTGTTAAGGGATGGTTCAAAGTATCACTATCTTAAAAAAATGATGTTGAAGTTTTTGGTCAACTCATAGTTGTAAAGAAAAATAGGGAAATAGATCCTCAAAAGCAAGTTTTGTATTTATTCGTTTCAGATGCTATAGATTTTTACAAACTAACTACTCTCTGAAGAAAGTCAGAGTAATCACTGAAGCTATAGAGAGATTCTATTACTATTGTAAATATCTTTTGTGCTGATTTTTTACGTATACTTTTGTATCAGGTCCTTTGGTTGGAACTTGCTAATCCTTACTTACATATAAGGCATTCAAATGTCTCCCTTTTTTGTGCCAATCTTTGTTTTCTATGAGTATATGTTTGATTAATTTTATACCAATAACTTCTGCTATTACAATTAAAAAATCTGCACATAACTAATATGTCTCACATCTAGTCTACATGAATTTGATATGGAAACTATAATGATCAGATGTTATAGCAGGAATTCAAGTTTTTCAGTTTTTGTTAGAGCTCCGACATTTTATTTAGTTTCCTGCAGTTCTATTCAGCTCAAAATAAAGACCCTAAAAGAAAACTGCTGAAGTTTAGAATTATGCTTGTCTGGCTATGAGAAATGAATTTAAATACACCTGTACTGATTAATTTTATAAAAAAAAACAATTGTATAAAAAAATGTGAAACATCCTTGAGTCGCGAAAAAAAATAAATTCTTGAAAAAAACGGATCTGTTGTAACACTAACAGTGATACATCGTGTAATACACTGCTCAACCAGAGTTAACGGCCACCTGCAGTTTTAACCAGATTTTTAGGCATGTTACCAATGCTTTATTTTTTCAATGGATTCCGTTTTTTTTCATGAATATTATGATTAGTGTGTCAATTAACTTTGAATTCACGAAAAGAGATTACTACCATAGCCATCAAATGACGTCCAGTGATTGTTAAACATTTAAGTAAAATTTTTTAATTGTTTTCAACAAGGAGGCAATCAGCTCATTAAAACGCTAAAAATTAAAACCTTTATCTCATTGAAGGGTAGCACGCAAATTTTTTTCTCCTTCAGTTTCTTTGAAGCTGTTTTGATGACCTCAAAGCTTCTATGCTGCTAAAAAAGAAGTGGCCCTTAACTTTCGTATAGTATCAAATGTAAAGTTAGTATCTTTTTGTCATGTTCTATATGTGTTTCTATATAGGTTGCCTGCGAGAGCTGGGCAGCATACCTCAGGAAACTCTTAAAGACTTTTTCTGCTTTCAAGCTTTGAATGATTTAAGTTTGTTTGAAAATGTCAAAAATACAGTGGAATCCTAATAAAGTCAAAACATCAAGGCTGAAAAAATGTGTTCATGTAAAGCAAGAATTGAATTTAATCACAGAAAGAATAAAGAAATGGAAATGGAGAGTTGACTATAAAGAATTTTCCTAAAAAGATGTTGAATTTCAGCAGATTCCACTGTATTGTAAATTCAAATGATGTGAAATAGAAGTTTCTAGGTAAAGGATTCTTTTAGACCAGTCTTGAGACATGTTATGAATTTTTTTATACAACACATTTTTTTGTTCCATTTCATTGCATTCCATGCTGTAAGAGGGTACCAGTATTTACTGAATAAAAAAAGAAACAAGCAATATAAGTTATGCTCTGGGATTGAACATTTGGTTTTTGTTTTTTATTATTTTTTTCCTTGTGTGTGATAGGTGTGAGTATTCATTCAGCCTGAATTGGTTTTTTTTTCCCTTTGGTTCTTTTCAACTAGGAAAATCTTCCTCAGTTCTTATAACTGAAACACATTGTTACCTTGGAGGTGAATCATGCCGCAAGTCAACAACAGTAATGTTTAGTAAAGGACTGAAATATGGAAACTGTTCTAATATCACTGACAGGGTAGAAACACAAACATCAATGATAGAGAAGAAATCAAAAAATAGTTTCAGTGGTTTTATCCAATTTTAATTTCATGCTTAGAGAGACTATATCAAAGCCATAATGTTATCAATTAGAACAAACAGAGAGTTGTATTGTTGAGTTTGTGTATTTAAAGAACAAGGGGAAAGGGAAAGCTACAACACAAAAGCGCAATGCATTATATACCGGTTACAGTTTTATGTTTTATATTTAATTTTTTTAATATAAATTCCTCGCTTTGTTTTACAAATATAGTGATGCACATAGCTAGACCAAGGCAACACAACACGATAATGAAGTATAATTATGTAAATTTTTCTACCACTGTAATTTTTTTAATGCTCTACATAGCTGTTGCTGTATGTCAGTCAGAGCAAGCAAAGCCAACTTTGTTTCAATCAGTTCCCAAAGCCAAACTTTATTTTTTTTATTTCCTTGTACAAAAGCATTTTGTTGCAATAAAAATATCTTTAGATTTTAAAAAAATGAGTAGTATTTAATCAATTCGAATGAATTTTTTTTTTTCAAAACATTTAAAACAAACTTAGGAAACTAAATTGTCCTGTTTTACTTTTTCAAAATTGAAAATATATAAAAATAAAATCTCATTGAAAATTAATTACAGTGTATGGGAAATCACCATAAAGTCATGAAACAAAACTTAATTTTTATGAAGTATGTCGGAATCAACACAGTCTAAACAATTTAGTTCCTCAGTATTGCGCTACTGAAATGAAAAAAACAGTTTTTTAGATCAGTAAGTTCATGTTTTGATACTGAAAACAAAAGTTTTGTCCACTAAATAACATAATGCTCCTATGTAAAGAAATGAAATTCTGTGCAATGGTTATATGAAGACAGTATGTAAAGAACGAGTATACAGAAGCTGTTACAGTTCAACCTATACAATATGTACACAGTTCAGGGACTAATTACTCATGATTGATACCTTGAGTATAACATTTGAGGGAAAAAGCCGTAACTTTCTCAGGGAAACACATAAATACAAATGCTAAGGTTCGATTGTGTTGATATAGTCATTTGTGTCCCTTTGTGTCTGTGTGTGAGGAATATTGTTCAAACAAACTTAAAGCAGAGAATGCAGCTATACAGTATTAGAATAAATAAACTGCTAGTACAAAAAAGTTCAAAATAAGCAAAAAGAAAAAAAACACATAACTAATGCAGTTGAAAAACAACTTGAAATACTATGGTGAAGGTAATATGTCAAGTTAAAAAAGAGAAAATAAGAACAACTGTCTTTGCCTTTATGAAAAACTGCTTTATAGAAAAAAAAAACAAAATTAGCTGTTCATTAGTTTTCAAAATATATAAGAAAAAAAAACCTCAGTCATTTGCAGGGAAAAAATTAGATCGATGAGTAGTATTCCCTAAAAACTAGCACACTTTAAACATTTTGAGATATATACATTGTTCGAGGCCTTCTTAAAAGCTGTTTTAGGAAATGAAACAACTTTTTAAAATATCTTCTTTATTACAACCTGAGTTTATACTTTTTTAAGGTCGAGGGTCTGTGCGAGCTACTTTGTAGCAAAATGAAGAAAATAAAACTCACTTAAAAATTTCATTTTTAGAATTGAAAGAGATGACCAATCCGTCCTTGAGCTGATTAGTATAAATGAGGGATGAAAAACACAATATAAAGCAAGAAAAATTTTTATTAAAACTTGACCTTCTGGTAGAAAATTTAAAATCAGCACAAGTTGACTCATTATGTGGGAACGCCACCCGAATAATTTTTTTCATTACATCATGTTGATCATTCTCCCCAGTAGCTATGTATTATACGATTAATACAGTCACATTTTTATAAACTACTGTAAGTTCAGATTTAATCGTTCTCATCATACTCGTACTTTCATGATGAATCAAATAAAGGAAGCAGGTCAAATTTAATCTGTACCCATAAATAAACTGAGGCATAACTGAAATTCGAAGTGTCCTTACTTGTTTGAAAGCCATATATACAAAAGTATGTTTTTAATTTAGCAGTCATACAAGTTTTGGTAAATATACTCTTTGTGCAACATATTCTTACATATACATGTATGTAGTTGACACATAAATAGTATAAAAATTACTAAATAGCACCTCTATAAATCAATCATGTAAAAATCATCGCTAAAAACTGAAGAAAAAAACTGATTTTACCGGTATTTCTCTTGATGTTAATATGACCGGTATGTTCTAAATAGACTAGCAAAAAACAAATTTCTTGTGAAATCTTGGCTTTGCGTTTTTTGTTAATCACACACTAAAAGTATACATTTTATTAAAACAATTATTGTTGTAGCAGTATTAATGCCTTGTACAAAAAAAATACAAAAACCAGAAATCTAAAGAAAAATACTCTAAGAAAATAGTCTGAATGAGGTAAACTTGTTTTAAAATAATCTAAATCTAATTGAGCACTTAGGTCTTAAAACACTCAGTTGCAAAAAGAAGACATGAAAATAGTCATGTGTCTCTACAATTAAACATCATTTCCACTACAACACATAATTTGCAATTTAAGTCCGATGCATACAAGATGTGTAAATGATCTTCAAGAATGCAAGTTCAATGACATAAAGGTACATCTCTTCAGTTTTGACCTACCAATGTTCAACCAAAGCAACAGTTTCTCTCTTGGCCTTGTCAAAATCAGAACACTATTTTGTGTGTGTGTGTGTGTTTTGAAAAGATTGACACCATTCTGTTTTCTCAGTGTTCTGGCAATTGCAAAAAGCATGAAATATTAAAAAATTAGGATGTATTTATACAGAGCCACTCAGTGGAAAGCTAATATCAAGATCTAAAAAAGTGGTGTCTTGACAACTTTAAATTCCTTGTAGAAGTGCAGTTCTTGTTGTTCCAAGTATTCTGCAAACAATTCATTTGGATTTGTTTACCTCACTATTTCTGATTTATCCTTATTTTCTACTACATAGATTGGACTGATAAGGTTGGCTTGAGATTTTTAAACAAGGGCTGAGTGCCTTTCCAAGCTACAACCACAATCCTCAAATAAACAAGATACACTGGTGGTCTATAACCTACATTGTCAGCCATCTGGTGGTCTCAGGAGTAAACTAATTATGTGGATGATTTTGATGAACAAGGTGATGAAATGGTTAATGATTCAAATGAACATCTGATGAGGTTGATTGATTGGTTAGCGATTTAATTGTTAATGTCTTTAATGATGAAGATGATGGTGATACGAGTGCTACAAGGTAGCAGCGAACAAGACGTGATAACTTTCACATTGCAGAACATGCATAACAAAACATTTTGCCTATGATGATGATGATGATAATGATAACAGAACAGTCCAACCCCAAATCATCTGCTTATTGGCAGATCGTGAAGGTAATGACATGGCAACATTGGTTAAAATAACTGACTGACGGCGTATCAATGTTAAAGACTTAAAGAAAAATATTGACGCAAAATACACCCACTTTTGACAAGAACATTGATGGACCTGATCAGGACACTGGAAAAACCAACCATGACTTTAACACCTTCTCTATGAAATAGTAACTTAAAATACGAACATCAAATTATTACATAGACTGATAGAGCATTAATTTATTATGATATTATAATATAGAAAAATCAAAGGGCAATTAAAGTGTATGAAGTTATTGATACTAAACTGCGTAAAATATATTAACAAAAATACTTTTGCTTAAAGAATCTATATAAACCTTTAGACATTTTGGTTTGTTTTTTTTTCCACAATATTGTATTACATATTAACCTTCAGGTTAATAAAAATCCAAAGCCTCAAATTTATATTCTGTATTATATTAGTCTATAATCAAAATAAACTGATAGATTCAAATTCAAGGTAAAGTTTTATTTAAAAGGCCCAACCAAAAAGTGCTCTTAAAAATTTCTAAAATTTTTTGTAAAATGTATTAATTCATAAATGACAGTAAAACTTTTTGAAAAAAACATTCTTTTTTTATTTGACAAAAAAATTTTAAACTGTTCACTGGTTTCTTGAAACTGTTGAAGAAACCAGCCATTTAAACTTTTATAAATTATTTTAAAAAAAACCAATTCATAAAGAACATTTACAAAGACCACAGAATACCACACAACATTGATCAACAGGCAGTAAACACCAAAATTAATGATTGAGTTTGAGCAGGCCACAGAGAGGGAAGATGAAACAATCCCTGTGTGTCTGGCATAAGTTAAAGGAAGATGAAATTGCGCTTGTGTTGATCGTCCGTGTTAAACCTGCAGGTCTCTGCTTCATGTGGTGTGGTCATCTCCCAGGTCCCGTGACAGTGGGGTACATCCACAGCCTGGTAGTGAAAAATAACATAGAACAGTATGTGGTTAGCTTTGTATGAAGAAAACACAATACACTGTACTGCAATGTTCTTCAAGGAAAAGAGGAATATGGTCAAATTCTGTTATCACCAATACTTCTATTTGCTAGTACAACTTCTACTACTACCACTACTACTACTACTACTACTACTACTACTACTACTACTACTACTACTACTCTACTACTAATACTACTACATTGTACTACTACTACTACTACTACTACTACTACTACTACTACTACTACTACTACTACTACTACTACTACTAGGCCTACTTCTACTACTACTACTACTACTAATGCTGCTTTTTCTACTATGTACTATTACTGTTACTACTTTAACTCCTTTTACTCCTTTTAATAATTTTCAAATGAAGATGATGATCATACACTATTTCGTATATTGAGAAAAACAAAAACAGGATAACGATAGTTGTGTTGATGATGATGATGATGATGATGATGATGATGATGATGATGATGTCGATGACAATGATGATGGTAGTGATGATGATGATGATGATGATGATGATGATGATGATGATAGTGACAATGGTGGTGGTAGTGATGATGATAATGAAAAAAGAAAAAGAAAAGAAAACAAGGATTAGAAAAAAAGGATTTACCACATTTTCCTGCTGCAAAGAATCAAGCGCAATTACACAAGTACGCTTAATAGCAAAGCAATGACAGTAGTAAAAACAACAACGATAATACCAACAGCCCTTAAATGAACAAAACACCAGGTCTCTGAGTTCTCACCTTCCAGGCGGTGCTGGTGTGTATGACTCCGTGCCCATGACAACGCATCCCTATCTCCATGACCATCGCTACTGGCTGGCACTCTACACACACAGTCGTGTTCACACGCAGAACGTCAGCCCAATCCGACTTCTTGCAGCCAGGACGAGTGGAGGTGATACGGAAAGTTGCGCGGTAGCTGGTATGAGAAACATAAGGTAGATGTTTTGTACGTTCAGCATGAAGCCAACGATTGAGAGAGTATATTAAACCCAGGAAAAAAAATTACTTTGAAAAGTCGAGTACATGGCCAGATGTCTCTTTAAAAGTTTTTCGATCACAAGCTTATAGGCTTCATTATTGTTAATAGTAGTTCATTTCTTTAAAGCATTTTTATTGTTGAACCCAAGATCTCAGGGATTGAGTGTCCTCGGGAAAAACAATCCTTATAAAAATTGCCGAAGCGAAGGAGCTTTTGAGCTTCTTTAAGATTGTCGACTGCAAAAGGCCTGCACCTGAAACCCAGTTAGCTTTGGGAAAATGAGATGTGGGCGTCGATGTGCGATGATGCTAGGTCGAAATAATAAATTTGTAGGTCCATGCTCAAAGTGGGCCTTCAAAGAGTTCCAGGGATACTAAATTAATTAAAGCCCAATTAACCTTTGTAAGCCAGGTAAAACTACAGTCGATGTGGATAACAACTCTTCACCGTAGCACGCTAATATTGACAGGGGGGGGGGGTTAACTTTTAGTTTTAGCATTCACTTGCCAACATCAGTTTCAGAGAGTATGCCTAAATATGAGTTAAAAAAACATTCTTTAAATGATTTAGCCATGACTCGAACATACACCTCTTGGTCCGATAAAAAAACAACGAATGTCTGCTATGACTCTGATGAGAGATAAAAGTATTTTACCTAATCGTAACCATTGCCTTTTCCCCGTTACAAGGCATAATTATTAGGTCTAGTGTGGACAAAAATGCATGGTGAACGGTACGCACTTTAAAGTAATAAAACATTCTTAATGTTTTCAACTTTTGTCTTTCCCAAGTTTCATGTCTACAAAGTTTAATTCTAATTCTTCTCCATTGGTTTTTTTCCCTTTAACTTCTTGTTAATTAAAAAAAATTCTGGCCTACTCTCCTTGGGTCATTTCAGTCATAAGGATTCTGCCTGGGACAATCAAATGCAGTATTTGCAGTGAAAATCATATGGAAATAGCTGCATTTTTATTGTACCGGGGCAAGATATTGAACCGTAAAAATTTTAGCTGATTTTTTAAAAAAGATCTAAGGGAACGTATGATTTAGGCTTTAAGAAATTTTGCATTTGTTCCCCTTGGTCATAATTAACCAACAACGCTTCGCGCATTTTTTGCCCTCAAAGTAAAACAAAACGCAGATTTAAGGGGGAAAAAAGAAGAGTGAAGTAAAACTTTTCAAAACGAAATGGAAAATTTGTCCTCTGAATGAGATTTTACATTATCTTTGTTTTGTTTAACATCCTGTAAGTTTCCATGAGATGTCTATACAAAGGATACTATTAGTTTTATATCCTGTAAGTTTTCATGAGATGATTATACACCGATTACCATTAGATTTACATCCTGTAAGCTTCCATGACATGATTATACAAATAATACCATTAGATTTACATCCTGTAAGTTCCCATGAGATGTTTATACAACGGATACCATTAGTTTCCATGAAAGAATACCCCCTTTCCGTTTTTGATTTATATGATTATAATTTGAATGTTTATGCAAAAAAAAAAAAAAA
>BMAT01010806.1:700748-716899 GCA_019649035.1 Elysia marginata
GTTTTTGTTTGTTTTGCATATCTTTTTGTGGCCGGTTTCTTTGTCTGAATGTCTAAAAGTTAAAATGTCTATTGTAACTCTGCCTGCCCATCTGTCTGGTTTTTCAGCCTACTAACCTGTTCGTCTGCCTTCAATTCTTCCTCTCTCTCTCTCTCTCTCTCTCTCTCTCTCTCTCCCTCTCTCTCTTTCTCTCTCTTTCTCTATCTCTCCCTCTCTCTCTTTCTCTCTCTCGCTCTCTCGCTCTTTCTTTCTCACTCTCTCTCTTTCTTGTTGTCTCTCTTCTCTCTCGCTTCATCTCTCTCCCTCCCTCTCAATCTCTTTGTACTAGAAGGAAACATAACATGTGATTGTTGCTGTACGTAGGTTCTTCTTATCTTCTCTTCTTGTAACCTTTTGAACCCCGACCCCGCATCATATTTCTCTTTTTTTCGTTGCGTTCAACCAAGTTTTGTGTTTGTGTAGAAACGGGAATCCCCAAACAAAACAAAACCCTGATGTCAAACAGTGTGATCTTTAACCTTCCAACTCCAAGAAGCCACTAATCATCGCCGGGCGGTATCGCAAAGAGTTGTTACAGTAGGAGTTGACGAGAATTCTATAAATCTAGATCAAGTTTTACGTATTGCCCTGAATTTTGTGTTGTAGTGTGCCTAGCATGAGAATACGGTACGGTAAATTAAATATTGTATTCTCTATAGTTCTGATTGCACTGCGTAGATCTAGATCCAGCATGTTCTATGCCCATGCTGACACTGTTTTAACAAAATGTTATCATTAGACTTTACTTTGTGACTCAATGTTTCTTAAACATCAATTCGTGTATGGTTTTTCTGCTAGAGTTGGTACCGACGCTATAAATATTTATAACAGCAACGCTGATTTTGCCTGTGATAAAGTTTGCTCGTACTGCATCCTATTTTGTTCAGGCGTTCTATGTAACATCAAGATGGTGAGCCGGGAAATGTGCGCACACATCAAATATGGTCTCCGAGCTGAACAACTTAAACGGCATTGATTGGCATTTACAGGCAGCATTCTGTGTCCACCAAGACATTTGTGAAGATAACTATTCCAACTGTTTCACCAAAAGACAACTCAACTAATAAACTGTGTATGTGCCTCCAGAATCACACGAGCGAAATGTATGTAGTGGCAGATTGGCACTGGCGCCGGCAGCCGATGGTGGCATGTACTGGGCAAGATGACCAGGTGTGGCACCAAGAGGTAACGCCACAGTATTCCAGAGGTTAACAACCTCAGGTACTGGTATCGACGTGCCACCTCCACTACGAGTCTCCAACTTTACTGAGCAAACAAAACAGAAAAATATCAATTTCATGTTGGATACTAAAAGTTAGCGCCTATTATCACTGTCAGTAACTGCTGGCGGAATCTTTGAAGCGGTCGTAAAAGGTAGATAACATAATCTCTGACACAGCGGTGAATCGGGTGAAGAATTCCTTAGTATCTCGTTAGACGCTCTTCACAACTTTTTGTCGATGAGGTTTTTTTTTAAATATTTCAGGTTAGTCTGTCTTCTTTTCTTATCTCAGAGTATAAAATCGATTTGGTGATAACAAGAAAGTACATCAACAAACCGGAGCTACTAAAAAATTATTTCTGAACTTGCCATAACCTTGATTTTATGTGTTATACTCGCAAAATGTGAAATGATATAATTGGTACCACTGTTTCAAGGGAGTTGAACGTGCATGCCTTCACCTTGATTAGATATTTGGTCAAACGAATTAGGTGTCTAAGTGAAAGAAAACTTTTAGAAACATCAAGACTTTTTAAAGACCCAATGGCATCCAAAAGAGTTGTGTCGTAGATTACAAACACCTTTCAGTTTTATGTCTTCACTGGGCATTTGAGACATATTCTGATGACAATAAAATTTTAAAAAAAACAGCGTTTATAGTGATCAAGTTAGCAACTTTTTTCATATGCATTAAATGTATATAATCACCTTTCATATCAAAACATAACTTTCCAGAGCTAAAATGACAGAAAAGCAAGGGAGAACTGAGACTGTCCATAAGTTCGACACATGTAGATCTAAGGTTGATCCTAGTCTTGTGGGAAGAAACTGACATAGGTAGATCTAAAGTTGATCCTAGTCTTGTGGGAAGAAACTGACATAGGTAGATCTAAAGTTGATCCTAGTCTTGTGGGAAGAAACTGACATAGGTAGGTCTCCCCACATTAAGTACAGGTCAATACTGAGAGATTACGACCACTGTCCTCTTGTTAGCTGGGCGATTAATTTGTCTGGTTGGTTGAAGTCTCTTCAGCATCTGGGGCTGGTCTCACAACTGGACAGCTAGTGACAAAACAGATTTTATGTTACACACAACAGAGAGGAAGATTGAAATACGTTTAAGGTTGCGGGAGGGTTCGTCTAAATTAACAGGACAGGCAGTTTAACAGACATAACAGTGAAAGAAGAGTAAATATCAACTGCGAGTTAAAAGTTCCGACAATATTTTGGAGGTTCGGGTAATCTCGCTCTCTCTCTCTCTTTCTTTCTCACTCTCTCTCTCTCTCTCTCTCTCTCTGTCTCTCTCTCTCTGTCTCTCTCTCTATCTCTTTCTCTCGCTCTCTGATTTTCTTTCGCTATACCCCTACGTTGTCTTTGTCTCTCTCGTCTGAAGATGCAATTGTTTTCATTCATCTCCTTATTTGTTTGTTGTCTGGATCCTCAGGTTCATCTGCTAGACATCTTCAACTTTTTCGATTTTCAAGTAATATAGCTACGTTTATCGGTAAAAGTATTTTATAGTTGTGGGGTTTTACAAATGTTAGATATATGAAAAGAACAGTTACTGTCATTGCCGAAGCAAAATTCAGACCTCGATAATAAGAACTTGGAGTTTATTATGATAGTTTCCGTAGAGCAATACAGTCAGCACAAATGTTTTTTTCACTCTAAGTTCCATTTCACAGATCACCCTATGATTTCAGTGCCTCAGCTCTGCTAATACAATCCCGGTTCACTTTAACAACCTCTTCTCTCGTGCTGGTCTTTTTGTTGTCGATGGTCAGTCAAACTACCCCTGTTATTAAGTAGACCTCCTTTGGTCGGTGTTTTGAGCGACCAGTGGGCAGCCCCAGGTCCCATCAAGACCAGGACTGATTCCGCTAATGTGTTTCCGCCCAGGGGTCGTGTCCATTAGGTGGTCAGTGAAGTGTCCAGAGAGCGAGGGACACAAGACTTCTCAGGGAGAATCAACCATTGGGAAATTGAAATAGGCTGACTTACGTAGGATTCTGCCTGTACAGCTATTTCTAGGGCAAGTTTTGTGTGTATGTGGGGGTGGGGGTGGGGGGAGAAGGTGAGACCTCACACCCGTGTATATAATCTAATATACAATGTTATAAAAAAAACCCATCAACTTAGAACTCTATTCACTTTGCAGTCTACGAAACACACATTTAAAAATATCGAATGGTCTAAATTCTTTAAAAAAAGCTACAAAGTGCCCACACGTAGATCAAACTGTTTAATCTTGGGGTTATAAGTACAAAGTGGTACATAGGGGCAGCGTGGCGGAGTGGTTAGCGCGTCGGACTCGAGATCTGGAGGTCGTGGGTTCGATTCCCGACCATGCCATGTTGCAATTGCCTTGGGAAAGCAATTTACCCTAACTTTCCCCAGTCTACCCACCTGTAAAATGGGTACCCAGCTACAGGCTTCAAATGTACTGATCTGCTGGGGCATTAGTGACGCTGCTCTGTGGCGACACAGTTACGCTGAGTAACGAATACAAATTTCCCGAAAGGGATTAATATAGTGTATATAAAAAAAAAATTAAAAAAAAAAATACGTTTGGCAAAATCACACCAGACACGACTTTCCAAGTCATAGATGTAAAAATTAAAAATTTACAATCTTAACAGTAATGGATAAATAACAACCAGGTTTTGAATTTAACATGAGATATAAAAGTAGGCGCTGCGAATATGGGAAGGGTTGGGGCATTTTCGGTAAAAAAAATGAGCAGGAATTTCACACTGTGGCTAGCGCAATAAAAACATTTATGGGTTAGGTTACTTTGCAGAGCCACTCGAAATGATTCTCCCCGTAAATATTCTCAAATAACTTTTTTCGGGAAAATGATAATGAAACTACAACTTTATGTAACAGTAATGCCTACAACATCATTAGCACACTAGCCTTTCCATTAACGTTTAGATGAACAAGATGTTTTTGGCCGCGCTTCCCTTTTTATGGCAATTTTGGAGAGAAGGTTGGATAACTTTGAATAGACTTCTCAGGTTAAAAGATGGGGTCGAAAAAGTTGCGAAAAACGAATAGCAAAAGAGAATAGAATTTAAAAAACGGTGTTATCCAGGAAGATAATAAGGGTGGAGGGAACTATGAGTGGAAGACAATGCCTTTTTCAGCTCTCCCATCCATTTTACAAAATGAAAAAGAAACACCTCATCTTAGAGAAAGGGTTAGCTTTTCTGTAATGGACAAGGAGGGAAAACCCATCAAAATCCCCCTGACGTCTAGAAATCTCCGTTTTTGTCTGAAGTTCCCACATATTGAAGAGAAATTTCTTTCAATCAAAACATCTCATATCATACGATCACCTCTCAAGCGCCCCCCATATAAAGCAAAGCAAACCTCCCGTCTTTTCAAAACGCTTTTCCTTATTTAAAAGGGGAGGTTGCGAAAATTGAAATTCTGAGATGGAGACAGGGGGGGATTTTCCCACAGTCTCAGTAACATCTCGCCGTGAAGATTTTAGTAAAGCTGTTTTCTCGCTCACAAAGAAATCTTCTCTTCGCCCGACTCAGTAAAATTATAAGATGAGACTCGGATTCAAAGATTAAATAGAATCATAACATTGAGATGCCTTCCAGATAAAATTCGGAGGGTATCTTCCAGATTAAAATTGGAGTGCCCGTCCGATTTTTCGAAAATATGTTTACAAGTCATTCCTTTTCTTTTTTTTAATGAGGATGCAACAAACAGCTGCTTCAACCAAAGGTGATTTTTAGCTTGAGCCAGAACAGTAGAGGAAAAGGGAGAGGAAGGGGTAGAAATAGCTTATAAGGTTCAAAGTTTAATGTTGATTATCTTGCAACAAGAAATTTGATACAAGATCTTAGGGAAAACTTTCAAATTCAAAAACGCTGATGATATTATCTGATCAAGCAAAACTTGCTGATGACTGTTGAAGCTTTTGAAGAGCAGGAGGTGAACATATTGGTGAAGTAGAAAAATTTGAATTAATGAGGTACTAAATATTTTTTTAGTCTTAACAGTAGATGTACTAGTAGGTCACATTCCCACGTCAATCTTAGAGACCGTGAGAATATTTGATGTCATATTAAAATCTTGAGCACTAATTGAACACCAGTTTCTTTTAATCTTTCAATCAAAAACCTATTTTAGTATGTGTCTGCAACAGATTATTTTTATTCAGTGGATTGGACAGGACCTCTCTTTCATTATCGCGAAGGTTAAAGATCGACTAATACGTGAAATTTAAGACGCTTGGAAACTATCTTCGAGCCATGATACAGTTAGCCTTTTTGGTACAGTAATAGTAGTAGATACTAGATAAGAGAAGAAAGCACAGGGAAAAAAAGTAGATACTAGATAGTGGTGAGATATGGTGTCTTTTATACTGAATGAACTTACCACAAATCTCTGTCTTATTAGCTATAATGTACTCTATCTTCAATAGACCTGAAGGGGTTGGCGTTGCTAACTGGGTACACAAAAGGCAAAGCAAGCAAAAAAATTTCTACCATCTCCGTCAAGTCTTGACTTCCGGATTATAATCTTTGCTCCTTATAATTCTCGCGTGAGCCAGTGAAATACGAGACTTGGCTGTCGGAGGCAGAAGACGTACATGATCTCAAGATATATATCTCCAGCTTAACAAATCTACAGTACACATCTTACATGCGTGAATTTTATGATTATACAGTAGGTATGAATATGTAGAGCATGACAGATACTGTTTCAATTTCTATTTGCCTTGGTCGTAAAAGTTTTTGGGCTATGGGTGCCGTATTAAAAAAAAACAGCTATCTTCTTTTATGTTTGAATTCTACATATTTAGCCCATGCAACGACCATGTATACACACAACGTATGAATTCGTGTTGACGGCAGTTAAAAGCCATAAAAGTTTTTGAGTCTTGGATAGGTTGCTTGTATTTTCAATAAAAGCTTTCTGCATTCTAAACAAACAAAAGGTACAGACTTCTCTATTACTGCATATTTGCTGATTTATAGTTTTCTTACCTTAATTATTATTCCCCAATACCAATTTTTCATAAGATCATTCAAGTGTTTCCTTTAAAATGAATTTCCAAGCGAAAAGGATTTGGCATTGATGGTTAACTTTTTTCTTATTAATACCCAAAATTGACACGAAGTTTTAAAAAGCAAAAAGTAGTACACGCAAAGCAAATAACTAACAAGCATTAAGTTTTTGTCCTTATATCTTTACGTGTTGTAACATCAATAAGAAAATCCTTCGTATCATACATCGGGTGCGCAAACAGAGAGAGAGAGAGAGGGAGAGAGAGAGTGAGAGAAAGAAAGAAAGAGAGAGCTCCGTAGATAATTCAGATACAAATATTATGTTTTGACCACTTCTCGCTTTCTGTTAGTTCGATAGAGCCTGCTGTAACAACCATGACAAGAAAGATCGTTACTGACTAGAATTTGAAAAAGAACACAGAGCGGTGAAGAAAAAGTATCAGCTACAGTTCTCTTGGAGTCTATGGTTAGCCGGTCGTATAAAAAATACGATTCTCGGGATTTCCAGTAAAGGTTAATCAAGCATAAGTATGACTGAGATGGCATGATTCCTGGTCTTGGCCCGTCAAACTAGCAAGTCCCAGGACAACTGTCACCTGTGAGGATCTCACAACGTCTGGCTCTGGTGCCACAGGCCTCTGCCAACCAAGTCTGGTCGATCAAATTAGTCACAGGGTATGGTGAGCTAAGTGGATTGCTTCAAGTCAAAAGTCTTTGTAGTATGAATAGCAGTTCCAATAGGGTGAAGTTTAGTTTGTATTATGATAAACGGTAAAAAAAAGAACCAAATCGATATCACATTATAACATAAGTCATTTGGTTTTGGTTATTTGAATTCCTGACAAAGGCTTGTATTAGTTGGTATAACTTTCCGCTTGACACCTTTCGCAGCCCCGTGAGATACAGCGTCAATATATTGTGTGACACCAATGAGCACCACGTGGGAAAAGGGCAGTAGAAGCACCGGTTTAAAAGGATCCAAATGCTTTTAGAGGTAACACTCAGTACATCTCTTGAGAAAACAAAAATCATATCAATGCCAATCTCTTGGCCCTGAAAATCCTATTTCAATAAAAACAGGCCATTGAGTAATAGATGAAGAAACCTTTTGAATATTAAGTAAGCTAAAAATTTAAGAATGGTTTCACATTTTTCCTTTTAAAATATACCTGGTGTCCTTTCACTTTTGTTCTCAGCACCCTTAAGCATGCTTTAATCCCATCACCAGAAAGTTAAAATTGTAATTATACATAACGGTAGCCAAATCGCGACAGTCTGTTAACAGCGCGTTTTAACTTTCACATCCTCAATAATTATAGATTGAAGCTTATGCATCAATTATGAAAGTTTATGGAAACTGCACAGTTTGCTCGCTACCAGACAGGTCTCGATTTTCTCTGGTCTGAGCCAAGTGGTAATTGGCAGCAGATAAAAAGTCAACATCATTGAAATCGATGGCTCAAACGTTGTAACGGTTGGCATGTCTTCAACTCTCTGCCGGTATAATAACTATCATTACATAAAAAATCTTCCGAACTGAGTACACGAACTGAATCTGCAGCGAAATTTTTTAGCCATTCTTATTTTAAGTGACGGCATAACAAAAAATAGTGCACCGAATAATCGAGATAAAATAATCTCTTAAGCCCACCCATCTCTCTCTCCCTATCTCTCTCTCTCTCTCTCTCTCTCTCTCTCTCTCTCTGTCCGTATATATTTACCTGCCAATTCTCATTTCTCAATCTCACTCTCTCCGCAGTTCTATCATTTTATCTTAACCCTTCAAACCTAATACATCCCTTTTGAACCCGCCTTCCATCATTTATCATTTTCACACTTTTTTCATACCTAATCTCCGGCTTTCTTCTTTATCGCCATGTCATAAATTGATTTCCTCTATTTACATTCCATGGATCTTTGAGCGTTGCTTCCTACTCGTCCCACTCATGGCTGTTCATACTCGAGTTCTCTAAAAGGCAGAATACTACTATATTTTAAAACTTCGGCAATCTTTGAGACTCTTTAGTCTGAAACCAAATTTCAAACAGTTCTCAATAGAATGTTGTGCTTCCTCACTCGACTTGCCATAAGTGATGTAACTAAAAGTCATGCTGTGATTAAAAGCAGAAATGCACAGTGTATAAGCTTCGAGGCAGATCTTCGATCCCTTCTACACGTTTTGCGGGGGTGGGGGTGTTCCACTGCCTGTATCTATCCGCGATGTACTATCCATTGATTTCATAGTAGGGTCATATCGCAAACTCGGGGTTACATTTATGATAATCATCAGCTACAAAGATTACAACTTCCTGTTTTAGTAGTTTTAAAAGACAACAAAAAAAAAATGCGAATCCCATCCGCGTTTTAAAAATGAAGCTTGTCTACGCTTTAGTATGATAATCTTTTTTTTATATCATAAATTTAACAGAGAGATCAAAAGTCACATCAAGTCTCGGTGTGTTATGGGATAGTGCTAAGTTATGTGCTCATCTAAGCTGACACTCTATGTGGCTGCCTGTGATTTTTGTTTGCTGACAAGACTTGACCTAAATCAACTTAAGTACATTGAGTCAGTTTGTCCATATATACGTGTTCCCCTAAACGTTGAGACGAGTGTCAAATTTTTCTACCAATCGTAATTCCAAATGCGCTAAAATTTCAGGGGAGGATCAGATGGACCTTAAAATAACCGCTTTAAGTCTCCTCCAAAGGTTTTGTCTATAAGTAGTAACGTCTTTGGTTTTTTCTATGAGACTTTAAAAACTATTCTAGAGTAGCTACCCTTGCGCAATGGTGAGTTTTTAGGCCTAGGTTCAGCACTAGAGTTATTCGAATAAACTATCTCGCCCCCAGAAGAGTTCGCTGGTGAGCCCCCCTTTTGAATTTTACACACAAGAGAGGTTAGTCCTGAAATAGTCCCATACTTTCACAATGAAAAAAAACTAGGTTGAGCCTCGATGAAGAAAAATTTGGAACATCTTACTTCAGTATCAATTAGTGCTACTTGGTCACACAGAAGAGTGTTTAGTGCAGACTTCCTGTGCCCTAGAGAGGAGACCAGGCACGAGAGGTCCAGGCAAGTTGAAGCACCATCTCCCGCGTCTTTCACATCTCGAGAAGTTTCCACGGGGGACGTTTAAGAAACCAACAGGCTGAAGATCATCGCTACCGCATAAATGTTAGGCTAAACCATGACCATAAATTAAACCGCGAGATGTACTATAAATGGAATAAACCTCGTTAGCAGAGCAAAATTGGGATGGTTTAAATATTGAATGTTTTGAAGATTAATATTCTTCCCTGATTTATAAAATAGAAATACGAAAAGGATCAAGTTCTATTGGTTTGAACTCGAGTACATATATACACTTTATGCACACAAGAGGTAATTCTATTATTATTCTTTATTGTGTCCTTTGAAACATTCATATAATTAACACAGCACCAGCTGAGCACAGCAAAATGTGTCAGACCTTCTCTTTAATACAAACATGACAAGGATAGTATAAAGATTTTTTCCTTTAAATTGGACCGTAAATTTTATAAGAAAAGTCCGTTTTAACAGCGAAATACTGACAAAATAGGTCACTAAAGAGTTTAAAGACTTAGTTTTATGTGTCTTATGATTGCTGTTTTTAATGTTTTATGATGTAGCCCGGTAAGACGACTGTAAGACTACACGTAATAGCTTTTAAATTCGTATTTATCTATATTGAACACAACAAGAAGACAATTAAAGTGGAGAAATTGAAATGTAGAGGGAATTCTTACTTTTCTTGGTAACTTGTCGCATGTTGTGTCTGATGTACTATGTGCAGCGAGGTGATGAGAAATGGCAGATAGACACTACGCCTTAGGTACCCGGATTAGTGAACGCAGACTGATAGAAGCATATATATAAACATATATACGAGATGGAAACGTTGAAGGGCACATGTGAAACAGAGAAAGAAAAAGATGGAATTTAAGAAAGAGTAAGCTTTTAGGGCAAACCATAAAAGATAAAAGGATATTAAAATTAGAGCTAGTGGAGCACTGAGAGAGAGAGAACGAGAGAGAGAGAGAGAGAATAAATGTATTTCCGTGACTGAGATGAAGAGAGATAGAGAATTAGATCAATGCAGATATTATCTAGACAACGAATGACAGAGAGGAGCAAAAAGGTTGGAAAGATAGGACAAAGACAATAAATTACTTAAAAGTGTATTAAGCGAAAATTCATGATACAGATACCTAAGAGTACGAGAGAGACATACATATATTGACACAGAATGGGATGAAAAGAAAGACAGAAGTACAAGGAGGAGAGACTGATACATAGTATCATAGAATGGGTTGAAAAGACAGATAAATTATTATTCAAATTCAACGGAAACAGACAGGTCGGCTTAAATGGAGACACATACAGAGACAAGTAGAGAAACAGAAAGACAGGCATACGAACATTGTCAACCAGCCCTGGCTGTAACTGGAAAGCCCACCCATCCATTCTGTATCCTGTCTCTCTCTCCCTGTCTGACTTTCCCTGCCAGCCACTTGACTGTAACAAGTGATGGATCAATGAGGTTGGCCTAGAGAAACAAACCCTCCTGGAGAAAACTCGCGTCACGTCACGGTGCTCCAAGGTTCGGGTACGCTAACTGGCTTGATGAAACGTTTGCCAGCTATGCCAGGTCTCAAGGGACTAGAATAGATTGCTCCCGAGGGATAGTGATGCTACGTCACGGCCCAGCTGCGGTGGCAGGTACATCAAACCTCTTGTCAGGTGAAAACTTAATACGTTTTGTGTCTACTTAATGCGGTACAACACTGCTCTCACGTAAATCTAGCTGTCTTCTTTATAAGTGAGGCGGAAAGACATTATGTTCCAAAAAATAGGGAATGTTTGGAGGAGTAGGATATATTTTTAAGTGTGATTTAGAAAATCAGAGACAATTGAAAGACAGTTTAACATAAGGAGAACACAGCAAAAGGACCTAAGACTGTGTCAGCGTATTGAGCTGATAGATAATATAGGTAAGTGTATACCTTAAATAAAATACGGAAATCTCAGTCCCTTTTCATCAAATAGAAATGCCACCAGTAAAGGCGGTGGAAAGGAAATAAGCCTTCAACAGCGACGAATTAGAGAGTATAAAATATGATCGGGAATCAGACAGCAGACTAAATAAACGACAGTGATTCCCCAGATGGTCTCTTCAAGACGTAAAAATGCTACGCCTCCTAAACAAATCTAGAATTGGATGCGAGAAGTCTGCAGCGCGTTCAAGATGATCTGTTAGATTTTAGAGGAGCCGAAATGCAGGGTCAAGTTAAGAGCTACACAGTCACAAAGACGTGTACTATCACGAGAATGCATCTAAATCTATTTCTATTTTACTATGACCACAACACAACCACACACACATACGTCAAAACAGCGCCATACCATCTAGCTACAAAATAAGCCAATAAGTAACACACCTACACAACACTTCACCGACTTAAATCAAATCACCAGACCGACATGGATTTAGAACAAACATGCAACACTGTTTAAGTCTCTAAAATTTAAATGATTTAGTGAAAGAAAGGGATAAAGGAATAAATTTACTACACAATAGACGGTTATTGTAAAGGACTTTCAAAACTTTGCAGCAATGCATGTTAAAATTCGAAACTGTCTTTTCTTTTTAAAAATTTGCAGTTTTGCAAATTCGATCTGCCATGGTCCTATGCTCGACCGATAAAAAAATCATTAAATTTATTTCAGAAGTTCACTTTATGCGTGCAGACCAACAGTGCTTCCAGAATTTCTTTCATTGCTCCCTCTTTAGAAGAGAACACTACCGCTGTTTGAAAAGGATTCAAAGAATAAAATATCAATACTTGAGACGATCGATTACCGCTTATAATACGATAATTGAAGTGGGCAAAGTCTTCAGTAATTGCAGGGGCACAATGTTTTAATAATCGATTACAAGTCTCTGGCAATGTGATCTGAGGATCATGCACAGACTTGGGCAGGTATTGGACTACAAAATGAAACGTATCGATTATTGATCAATAGCTTCTAAAGCCATCTCATCAGAGCAGTGCACGGAGCGCGTTTTCATTTTACACTCCATGACAAAATACCTGAGTATTGATCTTTTACTAAGCTGTGCAATTCGCTTTCAGGAGAGGACTCCAGGGAATGGCGAATAATGATTCCTTAGAGTAATTTGGGGTGAGAGGTTGGCGAGCGGCAATAGAACGGGAAGGGTGTGTTTAACTGGCTCTGTTTATCAGTTTAGAAGACTGTCGCGATTGCTGTCTTCTTCATCACCATAAAAACAAACGATGTCAATGATTTTCTTTTAAAAATTATTACTATGCTGCCTAGGAAAAACGAAATGCAGTATCTGCAGTGTATACCATATGAGAGATACTGCATTTCGTTTGTCTCGGGCAGAATGGTATTCTTCTTTATCATGTATGATTTCTTATCATCATACTTTACATATAAACGTCATGTTTCACTGTCTATTTTAATAATAATTATTAAGTAAATGAATTGATTTTAATCTAATTTCTAATTACTTCAGATAAAACAAAATTTGAAGTGCCTCAAAAACCGTCTCAACTTCAACAAGCAACGCAGTGTCCGAGTCTCTTGATAAAGTCCCCAGGTGCAGAACCATCAGCGGCCTAGCTACGGACTGAGATGACTTTCGGTGTTTCCCATGATATCCTACAAAACGCTTGGTAAACGAATTGATAAAATCATAGTACTGCCGGACAGGCATGTCAAATTACATTATGCGTGCAGAACACAAACTAAATGGGGCTGTTTCAGGACTAACCTCTCTTGTGTGTAAAACTAAAAAGATGGGCTCACCAGCGAAATCTTCTGCGGGCGAAATTGTTTGTTCGAATAACTCTAGTGCTGAATCTAAGCCCAAAAACTCACTATTGCCCAAGGGGAACTACTCTTAAACATTTTTAATGTTCATGAAATAGTCCCCTACAGTGTCGTTGGGGCCATCGCTAGGGGTACTTGTGAGTTGAGCTCTATGCACTACCCGTACGTAGTGAGTGTAGACGTTTTAATTTGACGTCCACTCGCTGGAGGATGCACGAAGAAAGAGGCATGTAGTCAGCATTTGGTCTTCTCTGAGTCACAAACGCTTTAGGTTCTCTAGGTGACAGCAGTTACATGTGGCCATGTATCAAGACATCTAGCCAAGTTTTCTAAGCTGTAATGAGAACTCCAGTCTTTAACTAAGTTCATTAAAGCATTGACGTCCTAGGTTGTCGCAACCTTGTTTTCCTAGGTCTCCAATGGATTGTACTGCAAGATATTCTTTGGGCTTCTTGGTCATGGTCATTAATTAAAGATCATGGTTTCTATTGAATCCGCTTTACACGACTTAAGTCCCTTTGTTACAGTCGATGGCACCTCTTAAGCTATCAAAGAACAGATAATAGGAGAGCGTAAGTTACAGGTAGATGACATAGTGACACCGGACACTTGGATGTAAGCCTCCGGGGATGTTTGCCAATGACAGTGGTGCACACCTTCGCTTGCTGACACACGCTGGTCAGTCGTGACAATGTAAAAACTAGAGGACCGTAATACCTGTACGATCTTTGTAGACACTGCTTGGCATAGATAGCCGTCGTCATGTTAATATTAGGGAAAATGAGACACAGACAAAGTACACTCATGCAGTCAAAGAAAGCAGAACGAAAGAAAGAAGCACCAAAATATAATATTTTGGGTAGGAATTGTAGCAAAGAAGGAGGAGAAAACGCCATCTATTAAATCAACGTCGGGCAAAAATCATTGACACCAAAAATGACTATTTCACCTGCTAACTGAAGAAGCTATGTACTGCCTATTAGTTAAATCCAAGATATTCAAAAGCTGATTGTTCAAGAGCTAAACAACATCGCAGCATAAAATATAATTATACCAACATCTTCGCATGAGCATTCAAACGACATTGCTACCAAAAATGTGTAAGGAATATTTAAATATAAGATACAACAAAACAAGGTATTTCCTCAAAAATTTTGACTTATGAAACAACAATGACAGAAAAAAAAAGAAAACACAATGAAGAAAATCTGGTAGTCATGGTTATGTCAGAAGAGTTGGTGATGGCGTTTGTTTCGTAGATTACTAGTTTTCTCTTTCAACTAGATACTTACTACTTTGCTTACTGAACGGTATAACCTAAAAATGATAACCTATCTTTCATGAATGGCCAGATGAATCTACCCTTAATTAAGATTTTGAGTTTAGTTTTCCCCCTTCACACTGGAACTATGAAGCAGGGCAGGAACTTTTCAAGAATTCTCTAATCTTCGGAAAATAAATTCAAAATGAAGACTCGTGCCTAACTATCAACAATAAGAAACAACCCTGCCCTACAGTGGTAATTGTTTCATGTTATCTTGACTAGACACGTTTCCTATTGCTCTCTCTATCTCTGTCTTTTATGCGGTGTGTTTTTATTATGTTTATGCGCGTTGCTGGTGTCTGTATGAATCTTTTGAAGGCGGTACATAAAGAGCCCAGTCTAGACATAATCCCAAGGCCATGTTGAGATAACGGTGGCATTGGCTTCTGAACGTAATGATTGATAAATTACGAATAGATAAAACTGTTTCACAAAATGACGTTGACCTCCAAACTTTGACCCTTTGTTGACCTTTTATGTTTATGGCGACATCACAACGCTAATCATTTATCCCTCGTTTATTGTGCTATCATAGAAAACCTGCCTGGGAATACATTAAACTACTGGGAATTTCCCGTACGCCACCTGGTTTCAAGGGCGTGGATAGAAGCTAGCTCTCTCTGTCTCTCTCTCTTTCTCTCTCCCTCCCCTCTCCCTCTTCCTCTTTCTCTCTCGTTATACCTGTCTGAACGACTTATTGTCTCTTCCCCTCTCGCCATCCCTATCTCAATCTCATGGTTTAAATTGCTGAGTAGATTGAACAAATTCTAAACATGAATCTCAGCATGAGTAAAAAAACGCTGCAGAAATGAAATTCCCATTTTTAATAAAGGACTGTTTTTTTAATATGTGTAAGCTAATCCGTTTGGTTTTACTTGAAATGAAAAAAAACATGAATCAATCCATCTTTTCAACATAGTCGTTGAACATGAAAGAAACTGTGGCTATTAATTTGATTAAAATTTTGCTACAGACACTAATCCCCTGACTTTAGTCGGAATTAAAAAATGCTTCGACGTAGCCCTTCAAATAACAAAGACCAGGCCTGACCTACTAATTATTAAAAAGAATCTGGAACCTTCAGAAACGTCAGTTAAATGTAAGACACCCAGAATAAATCTCATCCCAAATGGGAAAATGCTTTATCATAATACAATTTAACTTGCTTCAAAATGAAACATCTGAAGCTATAGGAAAGCTAGCTTTTTTCTTTTTTTTTTTCCTTCAAATCTTCAAGGGTTGCAAAAATGCATTTTTGTTAATGTGAATTAACTCTTTGTGTCCAAACTCTTGAGTTGTGCCTTAGTCATCAGAGTTGTCTCACAAGTAGAGAACCGTCAACCTAACCTGCGATACAGGGTATGAGGGAGGAGACTGAGTCCAGATTTAGCGGTCTATAGAAGAGGCTAAAATCACAGGATGACACATGTGACGTCTCAGGATTTTCCCGGAGAATTGGACATGATGTCATGTGACAAGCCGTGGATAAAGCGATAAATTTTGCCTAAATTGGATTGAATGTGGCGGGGAATTTGTAGGGGAAAAGGACAGGTGGAGAGAGGAAGGCCAGGAAGAGTTTGGATGTGTATGAGTGTGTAAAGGAGGAAGAGATGGAGGAAGAATGTGCGCTTGTGTTTGTGTGGGATGGGATATGGG